>HG713048.1:0-27014 GCA_000499725.1 Eimeria brunetti | reverse complement strand
CCGAGGGCCCTGAGATCCCCAGAGCCCCAAGCTCTCTTTGCTGGCAAGCAAAGAGATGTTTCTCACACTGTTCAGGCAAGTCAGAAGCCAAATGCATAGGGAGCTGGCTTTCAACAACTATGTCGAATATGGGGTCAGACAACTGTGTTTCGCTCTGCTGCACCTTGAACATATTACCCAAAAGGGAGGATATCAAACATCTTTGACGAATTAGCTGGGGTGTAGACTAACAAATGCTGCATGAGCGGGTGTTTGGTGGAGTCTGTCTGGCTGCCTTGCTCTGGTTAGTTCATAATGATTGTGCTGCTGTCAATGTTAAGCCGCTTCATGAATTAACGAAAGAAGGGGCTAAGAACCATCGGGTCTCTATCGGTAATGGCGCTGTTGGGAAAATCTCGGAGCTTTCAAATGTGAAAGGCCAGTCCCTCTGCTGTAAACAAGCTCGACCAGGGCAATAGAGTTCGCGTACTTGTCAAGTATGTCTACAAAAATACAGAGGCCCTCGCAGCCTGTAAGTAACGGTAAGCTTACTGCGAAGTCCACTGGAAAGTACTTCCAGATCCTTTCTGGAATCGAGAGGATATCAACAATCCCGGGTTTAAGTGTCTTCCGCGGCGTTTTTTTCCGCAGCTGTTGACATTCTGGACAGATGAGAGCACCCTGCTTGGCTGAGAGGTGCATCCTAAGCCACCTGCGAGACAGTTCGAATTGCTCCACTGTTGTATTGACCCCGCTGTGGCCAGCTAGAAAATAATCCTGCTCTTTGCATAAAACCTTAAATGGAGGCTGGGGCGTATCATTGGCGGAGTTCACGCTTCCTTCTGCAACGAAAGATATAGGTCCCCGACGCTGTGACGCGTGGACCGTTTAAAACCACAGCTGCGCGAGTATATAAGGCATGAGAAGGGCCCAATTGGGAAGCCAAAGGGGATTCGTTCCAGATAGTATAGATTGCCGAACGCTATGAGTGCGAACGTCCAATGCACCTGAATAATACATTTCAAAATTACATTAATCAGAGAGTTGTTCGGTCGCTTTTCCCGACAACGCAGTACGTATAATTGGTTTACTTGGGGGAGTGCCGTGCGGGCATTTTTTTGCTTTTCGCAGCCTGCGGAGAGTTCCTTTTCACGTATTGGATATTTCTGCGGTCTTTACGTGTAACTATGTAAGTAGCAAGCAGTTCATTCTTGTTTTTTTCGAGTTTTTTGCCTGCTAAGAGAGATTTTCCCCAGCTATCGTGCCACTGCCACCGCTTGCTAGCAGGAAAGTCGTCTCTAAATAAGGGGTTGCGACGATATCAGGTGTCGAACAGAAGTTCAGCACCTTTCTCCTCGCTGTCCATCCAAACCAGCTCTTATTCCTGCTTAACGAGATCCACAGGTGACTGCCACGCGAGCGAACCAAGGAATGGAGTTGCGGTCGGATGGTGCAAGGCTCACGATGTAAGACACCTTTCTTTCCGTGAGAACAAAGAAGAGTTTGGGGCGTTACAGACCTTAGCGCCCTCAGGAAGGGACCCCACACTCACTAGTGAGGAATGAAAGAGTATCGCACTTCCACGAATTGTGCCCCACACGACAACACAGTAGCAAGCACAATTCACTTTGTGGTTAGCTCCTGAGTCCCCTCACTCGATGGATTAAAAGGGAACCACGACGAATAGGCGGAGCGCAAGCCAGTGGCGGCTGTTGGTGAGCAGACGTCATTAGTCCTGGCCTTGCTTTAGAACATGTTGAGACAAAAATGCATTCTCAAATTAATAATATCTTACTCAGAGATAGGCTAATAGCCAGTATCGAATGGTACCCGCATGTGGGGCTCCACGTTTGGTCCCGGCTGCAGGCATCCCGGCGAACTCCCCTTGCCGATATGCCTGGAGCACACTAACGCTGAGGCTTTGAAGGTTCCCTATACACTCCGATTCAGTAAACTAAGCTGAACCAGCCACGGCATCAAAATAGTTCCATAGTGTGTTATTCAAGCAAAAGGGGATGTTCTGTCGGCCCCACAAACAACCGGTGGGCTAGGGCTGGGGCCGGGAATGGGAGACAGTTCAGCTTGTACCGCAACTCCTTCTTAAACGCTCAGGACACTCTCACATAGGGTCCAACCCCATACATCTTAATATTTACTAACTAAGAAGCTCATTGAGTACTTAATAAGTGACAACACACACGTCCCTACGCGCTAACAAGCTTTTTATGAGCACAACAAGCCTGGCAACCTGCTGCGTTAGCAGTGTTGCCGTGATTGTAGTGAACATTCACTACCCACGAGCTACTGGAGGTTCGTCCGAGTCCACGGGGCTGGCGACGACGTTCAAGGTGGCCACACCCGGACCGCCTTTATCCTACCGGACTCGGCCCAGCTCCCGATAGGGAGACACAAACCCCAATGAAATCACGGCTTGCACAAAAAACGCTTTGTTTTCACGGAGCACTTCTTTTCGCGCAGCAACTGCAGAACGTGCCGCAGGGCTGCAACTGATCGCGCACAATCCAGTTAAGCACAGGTACACTGTTCACTTAGATAACCATCCATCCCTTATTTATTGGCCCTAGGGAGGCTGACTGACCTGTCGGTGTAGTCCAGCAGGTGCGATTACGAACCGGCAAATTATGTACGGGTAGTTTGATTGGGAACTGCGGGTAGAACTCGTGTGCCAGTATTCGAGAAAATTGGGATATGCAAAAACGGCTCGGGGAAGCAAATTGGTGTATATGTTGCCGAGCCGTACAATTACTCTAGACGTTCGCTGATTCTAGGCATCGGAAACTTCCATCGCACCGACATTTTCCTGAGGGGCTGGAAGTCGACGCGTGTGCGCCACTTTCCGTCCGGTCGTCTCGGCAAACCTTGTAGCTGGTGATTTATATTGCTGTTGCCAGCCCCCCTGAATATCTCAAAGTGCCAAAGTTAGAAGGAAACTGCAGCAAATTAGGACGCAATACAACGCCGTAGGCAGAATTAGTGTTGCCGTACCTGGGGGCGAATGCACTGACTAAATGCGCGTGGATGATCTGGAAGGATAATAGAGGAGGTGTTAGCCGCATAAATTCTTGCTCTCCTGAGCAGTTAGCATTGGCACTTACCGTTGAGCAGTTACACGCTTGATCCTTTGGCCTTTTCGACATGACTACTGATATTTGGCTTGCATAGCTCAGGACGTTAACCACAAATGCTCAAAAAATCGCGGAATCTACGGAGCTGCACCGACTGATATTTAACCTGCTGTCCCTATTGAAACAGAGTCTTCTTTGTGCAGGTGCTGCACGCCTGGATTTACCATGTAGTGCAAGTTAAAGAAATTACTTTTTTCATGACTGTTTATTCAACCTGGAAATTGATCATCAGTCAGGTTAGGTTCTGCCCTGAGCGCACCTCATCAAGGAATTCTCGTGCCTAATCTTGCGCTGCGACTAAGAATGCCAGACAAACCTGGAAATTTCCAAGCTTTCCACGGCCCCAGGTGGCCAGGTGTCCTGTGAGCGCTGATGCAGCTGCGGCCAGCCTGGGGGGCCATAAGATTGTGAATACTAAATATGCCAGGGCTAACCGTGCAAAAAGACGCTGAGCGGAGTGGTAAACGTGATAGTTGTTATTGTACACATTTCCTTTGTAGTATGCGTAAGGGCACATTCACTTGTGCAGGTGAACAACATACTCTGCAAAGAGGAGCAATTGGCTGCTGGCAGGTGCTCATAGTCGCTCTCAACGGCGGCACGTGCATTACCCACCGTTGAACTCTCACGCAGAAAGGCAAACGAATACCCTTAGCTCGGAAGTCGTTGCCCCATTAAAATTGCTTCCATACTCAATGATGGATGATGGTGGTGCTCATTCTCCTTGAGGCGTGCGATATTAGAACAGCAGCACAGCGATTGCTCCATGGAGACCATCAAAAAAGAAACTCATTGAGCAACGACCCACCTAATGAGCGTCCAGCTACAAGCGAACATGGCTAACTTCTACTTGAAAAAAAAACCCAAGCCGACAATTGTGTAAAATAGAAACAAATTGCATTAAAATGACAGTCAAAAATGCTTCAATAAGGAGCTGCGAACTGGTATTCTCTGTTAAGCCTCTCCTGTACACCGTGTGAGGCGAGCTATGCCCCGGTTCGTTTCCACGTGTATATATGGGGCGCACTAAGGCACATTTAGTCCAGCAGCCATTAAGCCAGGAACCTCCACTAAAAGGCGCGGAACATTCCCTTTCCCAGAACTTAGTCTACAATGAAGGAAGTGCCTGGCCGAACTTGCCCGATGTGCGGGTGATCTGAGGCGTGACATGAACAACTTGCAGCCCTATGCCTTGCGCCTAGCTGCGGTGCACCCCCCGTCTACTCCGTAGCCGGGTTCGTTAGAAGGTACGATTCCCATATTTATTTTAGTTGTAACTGCACAAAAATTTAAGTATATATTATACGACCTGTGTAGGTCGTTCCGGCCTAATATTGTCGGACTGTGCACCACACCTTGCTTTGGAAGGGGCAGATTCACAAAGTCTTGCGCCCGGTTGTGGTTGGCCTTGCAGCGGGTTAGAGCATGCACAAGCCTTCTTCGCTTTGCTTTCCACTGCACGCAGTAACAACTGAACTCAAAGTTCGTGGCGCTTTATTATGCCATGCACTGCGTAAGCCCCACTACTGACTGCATGCACGTAACGGGCCTGGTGCAATACCGCTCAGGTGCGGCATTGCTAGCCTAATTGTTGGAGTCTAGGAAGGCGAATAATTTGGAGGATTTAGGTAACCCTCTGTCCACTTTAAATGGTGCTATGACGGGTAAACAATTTGCGTACATACTCGGACGCACAGAGCTAACGCTGTGGGTGCTCGCTACAGGTTCGTAGTACCCCTTCGTACTAAGAATTACCTAGATTACCTGCCAACATATTTTGTCCTCTTGTAGGTCCGTCTCCAAGCCCATCGCATCAGTTCTTTTTAAATTCTACTTTTTCCGGTACCGGCTGGTCTGCGGACGCCTAGGCCGCAGCTGAACCGAGCTTCAAGCCTGGAACCCTTCTATTTCTAATTGATCTACAATGGAAAACTCTGTCAGTCACTAGCAACCAAAAGTTATACGCTGCAAAATCTGGCAGTTTCAAAACGAATGCCCACTGCAGATTTGGTCTTGGGCAAGACTGCATTTACCCTGTGCAGGCACAAGTAGGTAATATGGCCCCTGCCACGGAGGCCCAAGGAAAGGTTGATCAGCAACAAAGCTCCGAAACATCCTCTTGCTCTGTTAGCCGCCTGCTTGACGGCACAAACGCCGAACAGCTGGGCTTAATGAAGGCAGAATTTGCTCGCCATGGGGGGCGTTTAAACTTACAAGAGGTGAGATGCGGGTAAATACCATAACAGACTTTGTCAGCTCACTAATTCGGGTATGTGCGCTACTTCAAATATGCCCGCATCCATGCGATGCTGCAAGCAGCGTTTTTTTTTTGCTAGATGAATGCTTCCAGCACGTACACATCATGTCTCTACCTGGTATCCAAAGGCACTTTTTCTTGCCTTCAATTGCCCGCATCAGCATGTGAAATGAAATGTTCATTAGTTTGCGGAGCTCATGTTTCAATTAACGCCGTGGAGCCCATCAGACGGAATAGGGACTTCAATAGTGAGTTTAGTGAGATCAGCAATATAAGCATTGTTGGTGCCAAGGCGTCTTCAAGCATAACGATAACGACGTAGAAACAACTACGCCTGGCGTGATCCCAATGCCTGTAAGTGGTAGGATGTTTCCGGTATGATTCAAATGCGGCATTGTTTCAGCCCATGCAAAAACCGCTGGAGGGCGAGTCAGCTCTACTCCAGAGAGGTACAGCCAGTGCCTCCCACTCATCTGTTGGCTCAGACGTCATAGACGAAAACTGCAAGCAAGTCGAGCATTCTGGCAGCGAATTGGCCGACCAAGGTATGCCTGTCAAGGACCGTTATAGATGTATCATTCAGGAAACGACAGACTTAAGGTTGGCTTTCTAGCCTAATCCCAGGTTGCTGCGTGCCCCTATCTTTGCAGCAATCTTAAGCCGCGCTGCTCTAATGGCAGAAGCATTTGAGGCTGTCGACGTGAACGATGAGGGCTTTATTAGATGGGAGGTCAGGCATATCCCGTCCTCCCAAATTCATAGTATTGGTCTCCAACCGTGGCAGGGCATGCAGCAAAACTCCTACACAGGCAGACGACACTAACTAGCTGCCTCAAGGGAATATATAAACACGACACACTTGCTCTATCAGCTGCAGCGCACTGAGTGTGTGAAGTTTCGGTTGCAGTCCATCACAAGCTACTTGGAGAGGACCCTCGCCTCAGGCAGGTTCTGAAACACTAACGCACTCTGCTGGGGTGTCAAAGAGAGCCTTCTCACTTGGACACTTCCCAGTAAACCGATAAAGGGGTAAGCTAGTGGTGAGAATTCCGTCTGGACGTTAGAGCGAAGGGGCGCCGTGCCATGAATGTGAAATGTGCTCGTAGTTTCGGCGGCAGCGAGGCGCTCCATCCCGTACGACCTTGTGACAAGCAAATTCCTACCAGCAAGGCATTAGCTACCTTCGCTAGGTCTTCTATCCCCCAAAACCCGCAATTACGTGTTGCTCCCACTAGTAGCCGTATTTTACCGTGCCCTCGAGGTAGTTGCATCACCGTGGTGTTTGGACTGACTTGTCCAATCGTGTCTGCTCCGTAAATGATTCCCGCGAGAAAACCCGGCTAGCCGCGATCGTTTGCTCAATTCGTTGACCCGCGTCCGTCCGTTTTACTTTTTATGCTTTGTCCAACAATTCAGTACACGTGCACAGCTCCAAGGATAGTAAATAATACTCAGGACCATATAAAAAGGCAAGCATGTTTCCAGCCAGTGCACCCATTGGCAGTTATGCGTTGCCCCTCTGTTGGAGGGATATGCCATTGTAAACTTGCAATCTCCGCAGAAAACCGATTTGATGCTAGTTGAATAGGGGGAACACAGTATGAGAATTGGCTCATTGGCCTTGTTTTAGAGACGGTGCAATTCGGCGACAGGCTAATGTTCTTGGAGCCTGTGGACAAGCTTTACTGCATCTATCAATCTTCCAAATTCCTACACATATTGAATCCAAGTTCAGTGAGCCAAGACACACGGCCCAACTTTTTGCCTCCCTTCTTTCACTTGGTGTGGGAAGCAACTGCGCACGCCCCGAGCACCGGATACGCTTGTGGACGAACCATTCAATTTGATGGTGCTCTGCTAGCTGCGTGCAGAAGGAAGTCGTTTGCCAAGTGAATTCCGTATCAGGTAACTTGACCAAGCAGGCATTCAATTCACATTTAGAAGAGAATTTGGCCCACACTGTATGCCCACCACTAGTGTGCCAAACGTGGAATTTAACGCACGAGCACAAAGTGTATCTGCGCTTTCGAGCAGGTTCTATAGTGGATATGTGTTATGTAGACACATATGGGAAGATCGCTCTGGCTGGTAGGACCACTGCTCACGGACAGCAACGTAAATTGCTCCATAGGGTTTCTCTCACTTATTGAAGCAGCTTTATTTACTAATTGCGGCACCATTGGTGGCCCCGCACCTACCCAAGATATTGTCGCTTTTTCAGGATATGACGGTAGCATTCGCATGATGACTACAAATGGGCTTATGCTTACTGAAAAGCTATCCTACAAGCACCAGCCGCCTAGTTGCCTTGAATGGATGTCTGGTGCTAACAAGCTTCTCAGGTTAGCCTTGGTTTGAGTAGCGCAGGGAGAGCGAGAAGCTACTGGAAATAGTTCTGGTTCGTAGTGCAGCGCCTATCTGCGGGAATTTTCTACAGTCCAGCATACAGCGGTGGACACAATATAAACACAAAGTAGGAAAAACGTTTTCTGGTCTATAATTTTAGGGCGCCTGTTTCTCAGCGGATGTGTAGAAGGCACATTTCAAGTTTGGGATTTGGTTACGTTTTCCGAAGTAGCCAGCAAAAAGGCACACAATGATTTCGTGACGCAGCTTCTGCACAGTCCTGGTAAATGATGTTGCCACGAAGAATTATGTATGCCAAGGCGGACGAAAAGCGAGGAGTCGTAAAGAAGGAAAAACAAATGATTGTTATTAGCATCTCGATCAACTGATTCTGAACCGCTGGTGGTTGTGAATGCTGTTCGCTGGTGTTGTTGTCAAGCGCAGATGAAGGAGTGTTCATATCTGCATCGGCGGATGCGACACTAAAAATATGGGATGTACAGATGCTGGAATGCAAGCATGTACTCAAAGGCCATAGCCGAAGTGTCACAAGCATAGCCCGGTCTAAAGAGTACAACTGCTTGATTAGCGCCGGTCTCGACCAGGTGTGGCCACAAAACCAACATTTGATGCTCCCCTACTCAGGGCCAATGGTCATCTGTGGGTTAGGCAAAATCCTCGACGAATCTTACCGCTAGCACCCTCCACTGCAATCTGTTATCGCGCATGCTCAGGACGCATTAGTATGGAGTCCTTGCAATTTGAAAAAACCCATATGTCACCTAAGGGGGCACCCGTATTCTTTGTGCGGAGTAATCGTCGTTCCTGGCACCCCACAGGTTGTGACAGCAGATGTTTCAGGAACCCTTCGCCTCTGGGATCTCCGTAACTTCAGATCGTTTCAAACATTTGGCGGAAGTCGGTACTGTCCACCGCCTCTGGGGTCCTTGAAACTCCATATTGCTGGATGAAAGAGGAAATAGTTCAATAAGCTGCTCATAAATACTAATTGCACGGCGTAGCAGACATGCTGTATGGTTTAGGAGCCATGAAAAAGGCAAAAACTGCAAAAGCGGAAGAAATAGCCGTATGCTTTTGTGTTAGGAGCGACCTGTTATGGGGACCTTAGTTCGATTTGCGCGCTGCCTCCATACAATCAGTAAGCTTACTGCTGAGTACCAAGATAGAGGCCTTAATAGAGCCGATTCTAAAGGTCGTGAAAACAAAACCATGCCACTGCTTAGGGATGCTATTCTATCAGGATTGTGACAGGGGGTTCCACGCTTGACGTGTATACTTCCCAACAAATGTCCTTCGCTGAAAAATGCTGCACCATGCCCGGCGAACTCACGGCTGCAATTCATAATTCGCAGTGCAACAGCATCCTAACAGTCAGCAAGACCGCTGTTCTCTCCTGGGACGCCGCGCAAGGCCAGGTTTTACGGGTCAGCTGCGTGGATGTGGTGCACTTAGCAAATCGAAACTCCTAACAGCACAGATTGACTGCCGTGGTGCAACAAGATATACTCATTTGGGAAGGAGCATCAGGTCAATGGGTGTCACCGAGGCAAATATTAACCAACGACATGTGTCACAGGTTCTCCACGACGTCGAAGGCCCTGAAGTGACCGCAGCCAGCCTAGATTCAAGGAACCGAAAGCTCTACCTAGGAGATAACTCGGGCGGAATATCCTGTTTCAACGCCTCCACTGGCGCAGAGCTCTCGAGAGCCCAGCTTCACTCAACTGAAGTGACCCAGATATGCCCGTGGCCAGGAACAAAGTGTTTCGTCTCTGCGTCTTCTGATGGACTAGTGCTTGTTCACGAAGAAGTTGGGACACCGCAAGTCACATAGCCAACAGCACGTGGTAGTCTTAGGAACCATACCATACATTAAACCGATTACCTCCACTTCCATCGTGCAGTTGTTAAACCTTTGGTGCAGATATCCCGGCTTTGTAGCTCTATTCAATTTGTCTCTTTCCTCTGTTGCTTCATCCCCAAAATACTGGCAGACCACAAAAGACTCAAGTAATTTTTCAAGCTGCAATAGGCAAGGAGGGAGTCGCATGCATGGCAATCTGCGAAGCATCCAGATTGCTGGCCTGCGCAAGCAGCAAGGCCGTGCATATATTCTGCCTACGGCGACTCCGGAAAGAGTGTTCACTGGAGAGCTTCTCGTATGGCATCCGTAGCACCTCCAGGCTGGCACGATGCGGCGCTTTAGACCTCATATGCTCACTTAAGCGCCAAAGGTTATATGTAGCGCCGAACGCATAATCAGCTCATTTTTTCATGCATGTGAGATTGCTAAACATTTCCGTGATGTCTTCAACGACGGGTCATGTTTCAGCACCCTGAACCTTCGCGCAACTCGCGTGGAGCTTGAAGCAATATTTTTCAATATCGAGACTTTTAATGTGTTTTTAGACTTCACTCTAATGCCTGTATTTCGCAGATCATCTGTTCAAGCCATCGATATCTCTCCTTCGGGAGAATTTCTAGTGGCTGGGGAGGAATGTCAGTTACTGCGGGAGTTCAAATAGATGTTCGCGAAGCTCCAACACATGTTGCGTGCATGTGCCCATCTTCAACTAGGAAGAGGGCAGCTCTCGTGCTCTGCAGAGAACGGTCCTTCGACTTCCTTGTGGCCATCTGTTGCATGTCGCGCTGGGACTGTATGCAAAGGTGTTTGCATATGCGAATGCGTAGATTGCATGTATATACTCAGTTCTGCCCGTGTATTAGCACACAGCATACACGTGTGCATATTAATATATTGAACTGTTCATGAGGAATTTTCTACACGTATGCAGTCACCATGTTCTCACATGTTTACTTTATTTTCCATCCAGTACAACTTCCTCCCTACAAAAAAAGGTGGTGTATGTTCTGATGCTCAGCGGGTGTCATTTCAGTCTGGCGCCATAACAACGCCGGCCAGCGACAATCATGGTGCTTTTTTTACTGCTGGGAAGATATATCTCAGCTAGAAAACTTGATGTGCGAAGGGATAACTGCAGAAGAGCTGTTAACGCAAACAGAGGAAAGCGAACAAAAGAAAGGCGGCAGCCAAGCCATGAAATTTACTTACAAGCGCAGACTATTTGCATCCCCTAATAGCGTTCAAGAGCTCATTTTGCCGGCGAGTGTACGAGCGGTTAAGGTGAACAGGTTTTTCACAAGCAGCTTGCAGGTGTACTGCGCTGATGAGCGAGTGAGCAGGCGGAAGTCACCGAGGGGCTAGGCCCTAGAGCACGTTATAGGACTCACCAGGGATGCAAATGTCTTCGACCCGCATTCATCGGTGCCCACTTCTGCTATTTACCTGTCTTGTTATAGAAAGCGTGGCCTTTGCCTCTGGAACTCTTATTCTTTCATAGATATTGTGTGGTGCTATTCGGTTTCATAGGGCAACATTAGGCTATGGGACCTTGGTAAAGTTCAGGAACGGGCGTTACTTGAAGCATCTAAGTCACCTTCAAACACTAAAACTCATGAGAGCCTCCGATTAGCCGGCGAAAGTGAAGAGGAAGCCAGTCCTAGGCAGGGAAGGACTACTATTTCCGGCAAGTACGGGCGGACACTGTGAAACACAACAGTGGCGAATGACGAATATTCTGCGAACAGTTCACACTTTTTGTCACAAGTGACCTTGGAGTAGTGTTGAAGCATGCTTTTTGCTGGCCCATCTGCAGTATTGTTGACCAACATGTATCTTTAATATGGAAGGCACGTGGTTAGTCTGTCAACAGGTTTCGGCGCGGAGTGATGGCATCCAGGCGACGAACTTTCCTAACGCAACCTACGTCCGAGTGGACGAGTCAGACAGAAAGCGAGCAGTACGAGATATCTGCAGTTCGTAAAAGGCGGGACGGAACAAAGGGTATGCAAAGCACCTTCTTGTTAAGTTCCAGCATACGTTCCCGAAGTTACTACACGTGTGCCAGCTTTTTCACGTTGGCTTATCTCATACGCAACTGCCAATATGTGGTGTCGGAAAATCATGGACAGGCTCTTAGTTTGATTGTCTTGTGTGGATCTGGGTTCTCAGTGGCACGTCAGAGAAAGCGCTTCTTGGGTAGGGACCGCCGATGCCATCAGATTGTTGGTTTTTGCCGCCATTTCTCGGTGACACAAACAAACACAGAGCAGTTTAGTTGGGTCCAGCGTTGAGTTGCAGACTGCCAGCGCAGTAAGGTTGTCATTTCGTGGGCAGTGAAGAAAGACCTCACTAGTAGTACTGCAGTAAAGCCGCAAGCCCGTTGGTGGAATATTATGCAGAAGTTACTCTAGTGCACGAAGGTTCCGGGCACGACGATGCCGTTTTAGCTCTTGAGCTATGTGAGGCCGGAACACTACCCGAAGCCATATCTGCGCAAGGCGCATCCGCCGCGAAAACAGAAGGGCATCTTCGGTGGATTCTTACCGTGGGCGCCGACAGGGTTGTTAAGGCTTGGTCTCTGGACCTTCGGAGGCTCGGCCAGCTGACATCCGTCAGTTGCCTAAGAACAGAAAACTAAGGTTGCTGCGCGGTGAAATTTTTCTCTGAGGCGTGCTACCCTCGTGTCCATTCAAAACACATGCCTGCTCATGCATCCGCTGTCCTGTGGTCAGGATGCTACCCGAGTTTGGACACCGCTGGGAAGCAGAAGCATGGAACGCAGAAGGAGCTTCCTGAGGGCCGCAGGGCTAAATCTAACGGCACTTCGTCAACGGCTAATGGACAAGGTGCCGAGTAAAGAGGAGGAATCACCAAACGAAGCCAGAGATGTGGATGACAACATGCCTGTTGCCGCGACAAATTACACAGGTGATACGGGCACTGTCCCTTTACATCTGTAAAGGTGAGGGGAAAGGCCGTAACCAGAGCCTTCCTGGGATGTGCGTACAGTAACTGTTGCACTTAAGAAGGACCATCCGCTTCCTTTTGCAGAGATAAGACCCAAAAAAATATGTCCCCGCATTGCGACAGCGCAGCTGGCGGCATTTCATTTAAAGGCATGGCCCAAAAGGTTCGGCTAGAGGAAATGCATCGAGTGCAACTTTCGTGTTGCCAGTAATATGCAAATATATGGTCCATTTCGCACTTTCCGAGAATAGCTCGACAGCTGCACGTAGCTGATTTCACACGGAAACAGCCATAAAAAGCCAAGCTCACTGTTTTGGTGTTGCAGGCAAAATCCTCTAACGGCTAGTGAAATCCAGGCAGCCGTTAAGTTTGAGCAAGTAAGGCAAAGCCTGCATCACCGTACTAATTCCCGCGCACGGAAATTCCCAAAGCTGTCACGCAAGCAGGTAGTCCCTCTTGCATCTTGGGGCAAAGCATTTCACAAAAAGCCGAAAGAAGATGCATAAGCACTGACGTTTTTTGTGCATCGCCGGTCTACCTGCGCTGCAGCTCCTGGATGAGCTACTAGGAGTTTAAAGGTGTGGCAATTGGCTCCTAACCTGTTCGCTTTTGAGGGCAGCCACGATCACAGCAATACTTCCACTTCCAAATTGCACGGGAAACAAAATCGGATTCCGTGGCCAAAGGAATTTGTCTATAGGTTCCCATTCCATCCTCTTACGCAATCGCGCTATCATTTGATTCCGCGTAACCGCGCCGCCAGCCTGAGCGTAAACACCTTATCGCCGTGAGTGCTTTGCGCGGAACCCACGCGATTAGCATACAGAATACCATCTAACCGTGTTCCTCACCTGTTCTCGGCCAGCGTGGTCGTGTACCGCTTATGTCAGTCTTTGAATTAGCCTGCGTATGACTCTTCGTTTGCGAAAGAGAACGCAGAGCAACCCGTGTTGCACAATGGCTCAATGGATCGCATTTTGTTAAGTTAAGAGGGTTAGCAGTAAATTCCAGTGGAGGTAATTTTTCGCGAACGTTGCTCATCAGGCGGTTACCAACATAGTCCCAGAAGTCAGCGAAACGACCAAAGCCGTTCTGAACTTGTTGTAGAACGCTAAAATCGAGACAGAAGTGCATTCTTTCGTTAATAGCGTGATGTCCAGTAGTCACAATGGTATCTTCTGAAGACTGGAGAAGCCCAGAGCACCGTTAACAGGATAGTCAGCGCCCATATGTACGCACTCCTGCAGCGTTATGAATACATTATCATTCGCCAAGGACTCGCACGTGTATGAGTTAGTTCGCCGAAGGCCTAGAAATGCAGTGGGGCTTGTCTCAGATACGACAGGAAAACGCTAAGCAGGAACTTCACGTGCCAAGTGGTATCCTAAGTTTCTCAGGTATCCAGATTCGGGAAACAACGGGGGCAACTACTCCTCCGATATACCGTGTGGTCAATTCCCTATAGAGTTCTGCTAAACTGACTTAAGTGCTTGCATTGGTGTGTTTAGGCATGCTAAAAATAGTCAGGTCCAAAAATTCAAATAGCTTTGGAGCATGCGCAGGTGTAAAAGAACGGCTTAAGTGAAATTGCACCATTGCCACGAAAATAACATTTTGCCCCGCGGCTTTCGGGTTGGGAAGGTGCGTACTGTATCATTGTAGATGGGTGCATCTGGCATCATTGGCAGTATCAATGCTTTTCTGACGAAGTTAGATAATGAGCGCCGGGCAAATCTTTGGCAATTCAGTGCAGTGATATGGTGTGAACATACGCATAAGCTTCCCTTACGCGATGCGGAATTGCTGCAACCCGGGAGTTCTGCTTCGTCTCTCCGCCAGCCTATGGGCCATGCGCAGTCTTGTTGAGGATGTCCAGGGCAGGGAGATTAGTCCCTGACTTGCCTTTCGCTAACGTCTTCGGTATAGGGAGGACGACACCTTGTTTGGGAGAATAATTCGTATTTGCAGGACTCTTGCACAGTTGGCAGCTTTTGACAGTCCTCCTAGAACCTAGATGGCTACCATTACAATCCGTAGGACGGCATACTTGGGGACCAAGGCAAGCCACAAATGCCGCCGAACAGCGGAGGGCATGACAGGAAAGGTCGTAGGGCGTGAGGAAGGTTTGGATGGTTGACGAGGGCTGTAAGATTAGTGAATTCTTTGTTGAAACCCTAGAACGTTTCTCGCTTTCAGAGTGAAACCAAGATGACTATTCTATCGAAAAATTAATAAACGATTTGGCGGCTCCAGCGATTAGAGGAAAGCTTAAAGGCATGCACTCCACACTGTCTTTCACTGACAGGAAGTATAAGAAGAATAAATTCGGTTTTGCGAACAGGCAGGAGCAATATTCTGTCGGGGTTCCCAGAAGGAGAGGGGGTGGAATAAGGCTTTGCGTGGGGTAACCGTTTGGTTGCAATGTCGTGCTGCATGGTACGGTGCTTTCGTGCTGCCGTAGCAATCCGACCAAAATGTAGTGGGTTGGCAGACCAGAAGAGGGTAGAAGCGCACCACACATGCGGCGTTTCAATCGCTTCCTCGCGCGCCGCAGCGGTTATGTGGTGGACGCTGCTTGCTGCATATGCTTTGGGAGGAATGAGTGCACAAACGGATGCGGATGTGCGGTTGTCTAAATTTATTCATCCATTAAGAAAATACTGCCTGCACGGCTTTTTGGCCACCACACTGCTGACCTGTTGAGTTCAACCTCACGTGCGGGCGGTCTTTGCATCGGCGGGGGATCGCAGGTGTTTCTGGTATCCAGATTCAGACTATCCGTAGCTGATGAGTGCCTTGGGGTGTTTTGCTTTGTTTCCAGGAAATGGAATATTGTTCTTCTTAGTGTAAGTGCTTACACTTCGCTATACATGCTCGCAGAATGTGAGCCTGCTGGTGTTGCTGCATTGTTACTTCGGTACTTCCGGTACCGATAGGGGTGACTGTAGTGCATCCTTACGGGCGGGTGGGAACGAAGTAGCTCTGAGGAGGCAGCTTAACTCATTTGCTCTCCGGTTGTATCACGTTGATGCCACCAGACTGTGGTTCACACCGACAGGGTAGCGGTCGTCCAGCGGGCCAAAAAAAAACACTCACAACGTATCAAAAAATATTCCAACCGTTTGAAGCCTTGTGAAGCAACAGTTCGTCACCAGGCGTAAGGGTGGCTGAAGTCTTGGAGGGTGTAAAAAATTGGAACGGCTTGTAGAATGGTAAACGTGTTGAGGCTACAGCTCGAAAGAACGTTGTAGGACATCCGGGTAATGCAAAGGTACTTAGCGGAGGAGGGTGAGAAACTTTTCTTTGCCTGCCAACAAAGGAGAGTGTGGGCCTCTGGAGATCGCCGGGACCTCGGCAACGCATCTTTCTCTCACTAATGAGCGACAAAGAGCAGCCTTGCTGTGCAACGTGTGCCTCCAACGATAGAACCATCACAGACAGAACTCACTTCGTGATTTTATCGTTTAGATCTCCATTCCCCTCAGACGATAGGGTGGCAAGAACTAGGACAAATAGACGGACTGCAGGCCATGGATTGATGAAAGAATATCCAGCCTCTCCTTAGTCCAGAGACTGTCTTCCAGCTTACTGTTATAAACCTCGTCCGCAAATTATGAATATATCAGACTGGCATACGATAATAGACAAGAAAAGAAGGTCTCTGCCAGCGGTCCCCCAGCGTTGGTCCCCACTACAACGCCTTGACGTTCTTTCATTATCTGTTTGGGTCCGGCTGACTATTACTCTGGCTGATAGTGTAGCCCATACACCGTTTTTCAGTAAAATAAGTTGACCCAAAAGTTCACATAGTTCCAGAGTTCGGTGTTTAGAAAAGGAATGTTCTGGTGTCCCCACACGGAATCGCACGGCGGCACCATGTCGTGGGTATGGGGCTGGGAGGGGGAGAGTGCAGCATGTGTCACTATTTCTTGTTCCACTTTCAAAGTCACTTAGGGTCCCACCCAATACATCTTCTTACCAATTAACCGCAGAAACCATTGAAAATTTACTTTGCAACTGTCGGCCCACATGCCCCTACACGGTAACACCTTTCTTATCAATACCATGAGCACGGCAAACTGTGAGGTTAGGGTTGTCTGCCGTGATTGTAGTAAGTGTTCACTACAAGGAGTGCCTTGCCCATCTCCTTCATATTCTTGGCTTTGGAAACTTCTTGGAGGACCATATGCAGTAATGGATTGGAAGACCATGTTGATATATGGACCTATACAATCAGGAAGAGGATGAATAACTCTTGGTTTCCACCTGTTCCGATAAACAGTTACCAACGATATATCAACAGATTCCAATTAGGAACACTCGAGGAAGCAACTGCACTATCCTCTTTTTTCATAGGAATTCAGCAACACGCTCAACTATTATATAAATACATTCTTTTTGGCTCGGGGATGTTTCCGTGACAAAAAATGCTAGGCGCATTCTAACTCTTAGAGGGCATTTGGTATTAACAGTGCAGGGTTAGTGCCGCATGTACTTTGAGATCACGCGCTGAATACTGCATTTGCATCTATGGCCGGCTAATGGGTACTTGAGCGCTGTTGGGCTAATGTGACCACCATTGTCGGAATTAGCAGCTAGCAGCTCATAACTACATGTTACTGGGCTGAGCCGGTAATAGTTACACTCTTATGGGTCTAAGTTTACTACGAGCTCAGCTCTTTCTGGACAGCTTTTGCGGATAGGCGCGGCAGCCATAAAGAGGCAGTGGGCAGGCGCCTCAGCGCGTGCCCGTTAAAAATCCCCTTCTTTGTTATTAACATACTGCAGATGCCGACCTGACGCCTCCTGCATAGGCGCTAGCGCCGCACTGGACCTGAACGATCATTGGTACCCTGAGAAAAGGAAGGGCCTGCGGTCGAGCGGAGCCCACTAGCTGACTTCCGCGCCCTCGAGCAGCAGGCCAACTCAGTCATACAGCAAGTTTTTGACTCCTCCCCAATTGCGGAAGGTGCTTGGCACATGCGGGTCGTCGGTACATTAGCAGATACTAGAAACCGATATGGCATCTTATTGCTGTTGAAGGGAGAAATGACTGAGGCGGGGGTCTGTGCGTTCCCAGGGGGAGCTTGGCACATCTAGCCCTTCGCTGCGCTTTCAAATAGTGGAAACCTGTGTAAAATCCTACCGTCACTGAAGCGCTCGTGGTGACAAGCGCAGCCCGCGTGAAGGCGGCAGGAGGAAATGCCCCTGCCACAGGCCAGCAAGTACGGCTTCAGAACAGCATGCTCTCCTGAAAGTGAAAAGTGCAGATGCTAAAGCTCTGCACGGTTTTTCGATATTCCGCAGCGTGGGTCTGAGCCGGGAAACTACTGCAGAGGCGCGGGAAGTCCAATATCGCTTAGGAGGGGTGCGCTTGGCCCTGGACCAGGGGAAGGAGGGTGCGGCCGGCTTGCGTGCGCATCGGGGGAACACAGGATACGCGCTACTGCCGGTTACTTTGTGGAGTCATTAGTGAAGGGAAAATGGCGCAGCACAGTCAAGCAGGAGGCGGCGGCGAAGGGAGAGCTTCAACTGGCGGAGGTCCAGCCTCAGATGCTGCATCGTGTCAATAAGCAGCGGAGGCTGACAAAGTTTTAGCTGACCCTGTTCCCCTTACTTGATAACGCCAGAACGGGGTTCGTGTATGGATCAAATAAGTGCGAGTTGTTAAGCCTGCGCTTGCCACCGTTCAACCCAAAGTGTCTCCTCCAGTTAGCATCCAACAGTGCTCTTCTACAACCAGCTTGATTGACTGTCACACAATGAGCTAGAGTCGTTTTACGATCGAACTCCCAGCGTTTCCCACTCCAAGTGGGTATATGCGCCAACAAATTGATTCAGCTGTGCAGTGGACGTAACAGGCTTTTGGCGTATCTGGAAGCCTCTTACTCTAAAGTGCTTCCTGTACTGCGATAGCCCGAACGTTGCATTTCTACTGCGAAGCAACCGCTGCTTCGCGGCCGTAGTGTGTGGTGCCCAGCTTCATCGGTTTGGCTCGGCCGCCCGCTCTTACGGACACATCCTTTTAAATCTTGCTCTAACTGTATGAGAGAGGGAGCATGCTGGAAATTACTGTGGGCACCCGATCTTAGCACCAATCGTGTTTCTGCGGATTAAGCATAGGAGAGTGGGGCTGGTGTGTGTATTAGGCAGCGTAGTAACGGCACATTTAGTATTGTGGGAATTCGTTTTCCTGACGAGCGTGCGCCGACATTAGAATTCCTTTATTCCCAGGGCTCCGCTTACTCGTGCTCCCGTCGTTCCCGAGGAGGCTGGGTACAACTACTGTGCTCGGCATCGCTACGCCGACCAGCGTATTGGTCCAGCATATTCGGATCCCAGCGGTAGAGCGACATGGGCACTTGTTCTTTCAGTCTGTTGAGCCCTGGAGGGCGGCGCCTTACAGATGAATTGGCAGGCCTTTGCGGGGTAGAGATATATGGAAAGGGAAAGTGTTTGACAATTTCTCAATCATCCATCTTTTTGGGGTTTCACGCAACCTCCTTCTTTAAATGGAAGGGGGTTTGTGTGGGTTTCTCTTACGTGGCCGGAGTGCCATATAAATCTCAGAAACTAGGCAGCATCGAAACACCTAAAAATGTACGCAGGTGCAGAGCGAATGCGCTCCGGTATGGCCTTGCATCTGTTCCTCTTCCGAAGGAATGCTTTCTTGCCCTGGTATGGATGGATAACACCAGCCTTATCGGTAGTGTGAGAGCTACTGCTGGGACTTTGTCTGTTTATAACCTGCAGAAAAACGATCAAGCCTGGTTGTTTGTCGCAGAAAAATTATCCCGGTCAAATATTCTTTTAGCTGGCTCTACTGGTCGTTACAGACAGGCCAAATGTCAGTTTCTGCCGGTGTACACAAATTTTTATCTAGTATAACTTACGGTTATTCTTTAAGAAAGCAGCAATGCACAAAAAGAAGCTCTAAACAACAATATACGCGGATCTTCAATTACGCTCACGCTTTGGAATGTATCGCTCACGTTCCTTATTTGGGTGAGGGATTTTTCGTTGCTTGTTCTCGCGCGCCCGCACTGCCAGCTTCTGAAGCATTTCGAAGGTAGGCAGCCTACAAAAGCCTAGTGACTGAGGCTGCGGCCCAGTTAATGTACGGCGATAGATTCAGCTAGTATCTTTCCCTGATCAGGGGGTTCATCCAGAAGTTCGAAACCACACTCTCTGGGATTAGTGTATGTCTGCTACTCACGCGCTGTGCCATCGCTGTCTGGCGGTTGCGTATTATCCTTAGACAGAAGCGTAAGGTCAAAAGTCTCGACAGCCTGAAATCCTCGCAGAGAGTTGCTCCGAGTTTATGAGGACTCTGCATGCCTTGAAGTTGAACCGGCAGCAGCGATTGTCAGCAAAGCTACTGCACCGAGGTAACAGCGCTGTGTGATTGTGCCCGTGGAACATTTGCATTGTATACTCAGCGTTTCCTTAGCGGAGAGGAGCAACAGTGGATTTTTTAGCGCATCAACGACGTTTGTGAGACGTTGACATAAAATGGTTTTTCCTGGTCTGGTAGCTGCCAGTTTGAAGAAATGTGGACAAAGCCGGGGCTGGTGTGGCGGCTCGTGATTTGTTTCTCGCGGAAACGGATGTTTATATGTATCCAGAAAATAACGGTTAGCCATGCGTTGAGCAAGGTTTTTACTTGTGTGGATTTTCCGGTTTGTACACGCAACAAGCTTTCTTCAAAAGATCAAGCGCAGGCACAAAGTATGCTACAGACACTTGGTAGCAGTGCAATAAGGAGACTGTGCAAGACTGTGACGCAGCCAACCTTATCAGCGGTCAGTACGCACCACAACAGTGTTGTTTCAGGTGCACGATACGTAAACCCAAGTTTGAGTTAGCTAGGGGATTTGTCGCACATGCAACTTCTCAAGCAGCTTTCTCTCATATATCCCGTTGCGATGCGGATTGCAGTTTACTTTCGCAGGCGTACTGGAGAGACGAAACTGACTTTATGGTATGACAACGCAATGAGTTTTAGTGCCGTTACCAACTGGTGTTGTCGCCAGAGTTCATATACGGGGTTTTCAATAGTTTATATCTACGGCACGCCTGTTCTCTTTCCAACCTCCCTGTAGACAACCGCCGGACACGCTGACACGTAGCAATTTATCAGGTTGTTTTTGTCAAGGCTAATTGGCCGTAGCTGCTGCCGTGCTACACAGTTGGGGCACTTGGCATTCTTATGGTGTAAGAGAAGTAGAAAAAGGGACGGTATCCACTCGCTGCTGCTACAAGCAAAGGCAAACGAGAACGCTCTTGCGGCTTGACGTTAATTGCGCCAGAATTTCGTAAAATATCTCTCCTAACTGGCACTAGCATGTGCAGTGCCATTCTGGAGAATGCGCTATCGAGAACACATTACATCCTCAACTACACTATTTTCAACATACCTGCAACAGGTAACACGATTTCAAATGCCAGGGCGGGCTAATCATGGAGACGTTTTGGACACGTTGTCATTATAGCCGAAGAGCTTCCTTATTCCGCTTGGGTAACCAATAACTCCAATATGACGCTACATTGGATGTTTGCTTCTATGGGCTGGCGTCACTGTCAAACACAAATGCGTGTGTTCCCTGCATAACATTTAGCATGTAGCTGCACTCATTTAAGAAGATTTCCCCTCTACAGACTTTTTCGAGAATACAGTGGGCGTAAACATGACCGTCTTGGGAAGAAGTTGTGCACCGACGATTTCCTTACCAGTCAACTGTGTGCCTGCAACTATTACCCCTTCTAAGGGTTATTAGCTCTGACCGGTGTTGTGCAGCGACGACACTGTTTGTTATGCATTATTTTTCCAGGCTAAATCACTCTTTTCCCGCGAAGTCTACTGCTTGTGATACGATTCTTTTTCTGTGAACGGTGGCGTGAATTAATACGTACACAAATTGCAGCAGCCGCTATGGTAAGGCATCGAACGCATTTGCCTTTCTTCTTCGCAAACTCTATACGGATAATGCTTAGTTTCACTGGCCCCTTGGCGCTTTGCCGGGCTTTACCGATGCAAACCGCCTTTCGTTGCCGTCGGCTTCCAATCTGCAGCCAGCGTAAATCACTAATGGCGGACGCTGCGGGTAGCCCAGGGAAGTTTTCCTTGAATAATTAACGTTGCCTTCATACCTGTGGAGGAGTGATAACGAAGCACACTAATTTATCGCTTCAGCAGTAACAGCAGCGGATTAGATAATTTGCTTTGTATAAGCTCTCCTTGTATACCTTCGTTGTTGCTGAAACTCGTAAATAATCCCCGCTGCTTTAAATAAAGTTATATACGCCAACACCTTGTAGATCAGAATTCCCGGTAAAGAATGCTTTAGCACAACGGCCTCAGAGTAACGCGTAGCAAAACTAATATGCGACGGGATTTTCCCTGCGTATACCTGAAGATTTTGTTGCTTTGTGCTTACAGCGCCAGCGTTGCAAAAGTGTTCGCTAAACGTGGAAGCAACCTAGCAGCCCAAAAATGAATGATAATATGTTTTTCTATCCATTCTTGCTGCAGACAAATAATATATTGACGGCCTTGCGTACTTGGAAGGCACTTTATGCTGCAGAGTGTCTATCGAAAGACCGCATAGTACTTCAAGGAAAAATATGTTCACTTGCTGAGTTCTTGGTGCAAGACGTACGCCTTAAGCTACTGTTTTTGAGCTTTCTCAGCACGTCAACCCGTGCCCGTAGCTTTTTGTGCGGCGGTATTGCAATGCAATAACACCTTCATGAAGCGTACAACCTGGATAGTATGAACACGCTGAAGAACCAGGCCAATGTCCATAATCGTTCAAACTTTTGCATTTACTGGAACGCAAAGAAAAGTAAGATAATCTGTAATCCGGAATTTTAACATTTCCCTCAATTTCCGAATTCTCGAAAAGTGAAAAACGCGCAGCTACCGCACAAACGCTATGTCGCCGCCGGGGCAAGCGCATAATCAAGCAACTGGCTAAATTTCTAATCACGCAAGGAATCATTTATAAACCTGCACTCCCGTTTGGTGGACGTCGAAACAATTAAGTTCAGCTACTGGCATAATCCGTCAGGGCCTCTATGTGTCCTAGTTAGGTCCCGGGGTGCCCCGGCGTCATACTATTGAACGCTTTAATTCAGACAATGGATTTTGGAGCCGGGCGCCGGTCAGTGAGCGTAAGGTGCCCACAAGTAGCCCTGGATCACATGTGGGTGCACAATACGTCAACCACTGACCCACAGAAAATTTCTGTATACGCCGCAATGGTTTTATCAATTTTGCTCGAGTCCTTTTGGTCACAAGAGACTAAGAGCAGCAATCATGTGAATAAGCCTGCTGAAAACCACGCGTCCGATCGTTTCGGGGCATTGTATTATAATGGGGAATTCTCTATATTCAGCTTGCACACAATACAGTTCGAAGCATAGAGCACGCACCCTCTTAAGGCTGACGGGCTATTTCCACTATAATGCTTTGTGCGGGCAACTGAAAGCGCGACACCATGGACGCCTGCTCTTCAGAAAATATTCGGCAGCATACCTCAAAAATGCCGTTACTAGCAAACGGCGTAGAATAGGGAGCAGCCTGAGTTTCATGAATATGCCTGGAGTCCTCCACGCCTGAACGCATTTTTTCAAGCTTACCACGAATTGTCAAAGACTCGGCTACTTGTTCTAGGCAGTTGAGCACTTGGAATAGCTACCTGTTCAAAACAGAGTTGCTGCTCTTCACAGTCACGTTAAAATATGCCGAGTAACGCTAAAAAGCGAAACCGCAGCGTCGGTACCTCTCCGTTAACCCAAGGTATAAATACTGCCAAACTGCCGAACATCCAAGAAGCTAATCCACAGATTTATATTGATGATATCCCGGACAACCCCCAGCTGGCCTTCGACGAAATCGAAGGGTCTTTCTGACCTCTCGCTTCCCGCGGAATTGAAGAAAATTCAAAAAAGTACTTTTCCGGTTGGCGCAAAAGACACGGCTTGATCCATATTCACTTCAAATATGCTATGCGGCTCTAGACTATGACTTCCGTCAGAACGCTGGAGCTAGGCTGCGTCAGAAATCGCGCGTATCCTGTAACACGCTGGGAAAGTGTGCATACCCCCGTAGGTACACTGCTCCAGAACAAACTAGCTGTAATTAATTTACAACTGGATATCAGCTGCACCAAAAGGGATGCTCAACTCAAAAAAACCATGCAAAAGCCCGTATTGCCAACACATTGCGCCTGCTTTCACCGTCATCATTTTCAGCCAGAGTTTACCTTCAAGCTTCTTATGTATTGGTGTATCGCGGCTCCTACGAAAACCGAACCACAGAAACGGAAGGCAATGGAAATAAACCCTGAGCTGTATGAAAGCAAATGCACTTGTGTTGAAGTTAGCCACACTTAATTCATTACGCATCCTGCCACCATGTAAAATCCGACAGCATTATTGGCAAGGTGTCCTGCGTAATACGGGGATAGCTCAGTGAGTACGCGCGTGCTCAAAGGGAGATTATACGCACCTGTCGTAAAGCTCGCTGGATAAAGATATTCGCGCCTAACGGCCCCGCACGCAGTCCTGGAAAAATACATTCAATCAACTGCTGCGCTGTCGACTGGGCTGGGGGCCATCGTTTCCACGGATCCACTCAACGCAAGGTATTTCGCCATACAGAATTGATAATGGGAACAGTAGGTATGTGCAGTCCATAGTGAGGGTTGGAGGCAGCGGCCTTATGTTCGACGCCGGCAGTCTAGTTCCGGCGTCAGCGGGAGACCCCGGGTGTCTTGAAATTCACGAACCCTGTCATGCGGCCTCGGCGACATGGAGTAGATCTCAAGGGAACTTTTGAGCGCAATTCTTTACCCATTATAGATTGCCGACATGCGACAGCTGTATTTGAAGGACGGATAACCCTTTCAATGCCGGCAAACGCCGAAACTCCACGATACGCCCACGATGCGTCAGACGTTCCACTGAGTATCGCGCAGAATCCTGGATACTTAGAAGGCCTTACCCCTTCCGGATGGGGAAACTGCTGTCGCGGGCGCACTCTCTAACTCGCTCTAAACCCTACGCGCCAGAAATGCAAAGCAACCAAAAGGCGCCCTGGCATCCTCAGTTTTTAAAGGACCGTAGCACGTTGGGAGGCATTCCAAATATTATTCGGTGTCCTCTATAAACGAGATCCCTAAAAGCAACTTTCATCGAGCAAGCTGCTGCAGGTATCCGTTAACGCAGGAGACCATCTAGATAACGCGACCGACGAGACAGGCGGGCCTGGGCTTGTCACATGGCAGTTGCTGTTTTCATTTCCTTCAAAGATAGATACGCACACACACGCAAAGAGACAACTGCCCACCGCGGACCCCGATTTCTCCATAATAAGTGAACGGCCGAGCAGTGGATGTACGCACCACAGGCTTGCCAAACTGCAGGCCGTTCAGGCGATGCTGAAAGGCAGGCAACGCTCTTCCGCCACCCATTCAGCCGCTAAATGCGGCGCCTCCAAGCCTTGATCCGCTTTTTTATGACGACGCCGGATATATTATCTTACTCCGGCCGCCGTTGGGAGGCTTACTTAGCACAATTCCAAACACACCGACATGGATACTCTTATCTTTGTAACATTACCCTGCTCTTGTGTTGCGTGTGGTGAAGAGAGCAGAGCCTTTTAGTGTACTTTATTTATTTATGCTTTTACTCTGTAGCACGCAACCTAGTTTTCGTGACAGACGCAGCACAGAATCCCGAGAGTGGGATTGTCCGAAGTTCAGTACTTTTCTGCACAGTTTCGGCTATCTAAAAGCATCAAACTTTAGCAGTCGTCCTGAATACTGTCCGTACAGGCAAAGGGAAAATGGCATACAAGCAAAAATACGTGTCAGAGACGAGAAAAAACAATCCAGGGCCCTACACGCTTTGTAATGAGAGGGAAAGCAATGGTTAGAGCAACAGGATATTCCTATCTCCAAAACTGTGAACACGCCAGTTAGGAAATGTCGTAAAGTTGTCGTATATCGACAAAATAAGACATCCTAGAAAGTACAGCGCATCCCTGGGTAGTCACGGACGGATATGACTGCCCTTTTCCATTAATACGCTTGTGCACCATAATTAAGCGGTGACGCCCGGCTCCGCAAATGCTGCTCCACTTGATAGGGAGAGACAAAAGTGGAATCTCCACGTCACCGCCACTAATCAGTTTCGCAGTTCCTGCCACGGCGGATCGCACGCTCCAGACATGATCTACATCAGCGTACGGGAATAAGGGTCCTTCATACCCGACGGCAACCGTCATGAAGTGCGGTGCAGTGTATACGGCTATAGGCACAGCTTGGAAAAGGTTGTCAACAGGCACCGAAACTCCCCGTCTCCCTCGCAAAGCCGCGAGAGTCGTCCAGCTCACTTTTATACTGCCCCAGACAGCAGTTCTTAGACGTAGGGAGGACATGTAGCCAACCCTCCGGCCAAGAACACATCGCTAAAGTTAATCAAGTTACGAGAGTCCGCCGTTAGTAGCTTTTTTGGACAACAGCAAGATTCGCCATGCTGTGGAATGTGCACAGCCCTCTCCTAGCCTACCGCTTCGAAACATGCTTATTGTTTGGCGCCCTCCTGTATTATACAAAGCTAGGCACTTCAAGAACCTGCACTCGACGTGGGAAGCTGCTCTCATTTTTGTATCAGTAGGACACCTCCGCTGGTGCAACCATATAGTTGGGGTCAGTGGGATGAAGCATTGGACGCATAAGCGGCTGCATCATATCCGCGTACGTGTCCGGTGGTCAGCCTAGCATTACCCACTCCACGCCTCTAGCCAAAAAGGGGAAAAGTGTTCCAGCGTAGCGAGCCCCGTTCTGGTGACAATACTTCTTCTTCGGCCCCTGCGAAGACTATTCCAACAGTTATAGATTCTGTAGAGCCTGCTGCTCAGCCACCAACGAAGGAGATGGCAGACTTCGCCGAAGTTACGGCTAGGACGCTGACACCGCACGAACCCTTTGGGTAACTGTAGTACCGCCACATCTGACTGCTCGGTGTATATGCTCCTTACGGTCTCCCCGTCAAATATTCTGCATTACGTCTACGGCCGGATGGGTGGGTGTCGCGCCGATGCGCTTTTAAAGCTTACGCAGCACATTCTGTATGCAGCAATCCCCACTCGTATGCTGCAGGCCTAGGTGCATCTGTTCCTACGTGGGATACGTTAGTCTGGCATTACCAGTGTAAAGCACGAAGGCAAAGGGGACAAAAGGGTGGCAACGCAGCAATTGGCGGAGCTCATCAGAAACTAAGTGGCGTCCGCGTTTTTCTGGAGCGCCATCTCTACAACCACCCCCAGACGGCCTCCTTCTGCAAGGCAGCTACGCTCTGTAGTGAACACTCACTACAATCACGGCAAACAATGCTAACATCAGTTTGCCGTGCTCATTGTGTTCAT
>HG713047.1:93363-96998 GCA_000499725.1 Eimeria brunetti | reverse complement strand
ATAAATAAAATAAAATAAAATAAAATAAAATAAAATAAAATAAAATAAAATAAAATAAAATAAAATAAAAGCAAGTAGGGAATAAAGAGGGAATAAAAATATAATTATATTGTATATAATGAGTAATAAATAATTAGGCGGTAAAATAATATAATATTCCATTACCACTAAAGTATTATTCATATCCATGAAATAAATATATTTTTATATTTATGTTTACATCTATAAATATATAAACTATATATTAATTTATTAATGCATTTGCAATATACCTATTAATATATAATAATTATAAATATATATAATATATTAATTCATTAATACATTTGCAATATATCTATTAATATATTTGTAATAATTATAAATATATAAACTATATATTAATTCATTAATACATTTGCAATATATCTATTAATATACTTGTAATAATTATAAATATATAAACTATATTAATTTATTAATACATTTGCAATATATCTATTAATATACTTGTAATTTACTATTAATATATTATTAGCTATTTACGAAGTAATTAAGAATTCAAAAGAAGAAAAAGCAAAAAAAACTAAACAAAAGAGGAAAACAATAAAGCAAAAAAGAAAACAATAAAAACCCAAATACAAAAAGAAAAAAGCAAAGTAAAGAAATAAAATAATCGTAAAAGAATAATAAAAGAATAAAGCAGAAATAAATAGATACACAAGAATGAAAATGTAAAAAAAGCAAAATAATACAAATAAACAAATAAACAAACGAATAAACAAATAAATGGAATAAATATATAAACAAATAAATAAATTAATGAACAAATAAATAAATTAATAAATAAATAAATAAATAAATAAATACCTATATAGTAAAAAAAGAGAATAAAGACGAGTAAAGGGACTAAAACAAAAGAAAAAGAACAAACAAATAAAGAAATAAGCAAATAAATGAATTAAGTAAACAAACAAATAAATAAATAAACAAATAAATAAATAAATAAATAAATAAACAAATAAATTACCTATATTGTTTTTTAGTAATAGCTCCTGCTCCCTGGAAGTAGAACTCGGGCTCAAACATTTCCGAGAAATAATGGGAAGGCCCCAACAAATGGGATAAAGAAAAATAAAACTGAATTGAGTCTTGGGGGGGCAAATAAAAGTCATTAGCGAGCCCTTCAGCTAATACCTGAATAAAAAGAATAAAGAAAAGAATAAATACAATTAAATTCGAAAAAATCAGAAAAAAACACAAAAAAACACCGAAAAAACATCTAGTACAAACTCCATAAGGAGAAAGATGGTGAAAAAATAAATAAATAAATAAATAATAAATAATTAAATAAATAAATAAACAAATAAACAAATACATAAAGAAAGAAAGAAATAAAGAAATAAAGAAACAAATAAATAAATAAATACATAAACAAATAAATTAATAAATAAATAAGTAAATAAATAAATAAACGAGTAAATAAATAAATAAATGAGTAAATAAATGAACAAATAAATAAATAAATAAATAAATAAATAAATAAATAAATAAATAAATAAAAGTATTATTTAATTAGTGTATTATAATTGGGGGCAGCAAATACTAAGATTGATATGGTGAGAAACAAAAGCTGAAAAAATAAAAATAAAATAAAAATAAATAAAATACAAATACATATAAATACAGCTTTTATCCTCCTTCTTTCTATTATCTATTTCTGATATTAATAATATAATACCATTAATAATATAATACCATTAATAATATAGTACCATTATTGATTATATAATGCCATTAATAATAATATAATACTACCAATAATATAATATTACTAATAATATACTAATATGCCTTCTAATGTTTTCTCCTAATACACAATAAAAAGAATTAAAATACAATCTACCACTAAAATTATAAATATAAATATAAATATAAATATAAATATAAATATAAATATAAATATAAATATAAATATAAATATAGATATATATATATAAATACAGTTACTTTTCTACTTTTCTCTAATAATGCAGTTAATTAATTACCTTTTATACGAAAATAAAATTAAAAAGATAAAAAGTATTGGAGAAAAATAAGCAAGAATAAACAAACCACCAAAATATAAATATAAATATATATACCCATATACATCTAAATATACATTTTTCCTGCTTTTCTTTTTAAACATAATAAACAATTACCCCTTATAATGATGGATAGAAGAAACAAAACTAGAAAATAAAAAACAATTGGGGATAAACAGGAAAAAGCAAATTACAGAAAAAAGGATAAGACAAATATAAACAGCTAAACCCCTCTAAATATCGCATTTTTTTCCTTTTTTCTTCTAATATACCTTTTTAATCCCCTTACTGCAATAGAGGTGATAAATAGGGTAAAAGAAATGAAATACTCTTGTAAAGATAAGTCTAATTCAAGAAAAGTATGAAAAATACAGAAATATATATATAAATAGATATCCTCCCCTTTAGCCATCAAAATAAAGCCTTTTTTTCCCCTTTTTTGGACTTTATCTACCGACGGACTTTGTTGTAATGCAGAGCTGCAATTGGATTAAAAGGAATAATCTTTTCCTGGTGATAAATGTGAGTTAATAAATCACTAAATCTCTCGGAATGGGAGACAAATCGAATTTCCCGCGAAGGAGACGATCTCCTCAGCCAGGCCAAGAAGGACTCGGCATTGCCCACCTGGCGCAAAATAAAGGGAAAAAAAGGGAAAAAAAAGGAAATAAAAGGGAAATAAAAGGGGTAAATACAGGCAATGGAGTGGGTAAAGGGAATACGATAAAGAAATAAACAAATCCACTCAAAAAAGCAAAAAAAACGAATGTATAGGCGTCGAAAAAAAGAAACCCGTACCCAACTAAATGAAGTAAAAAGCCAAAAAATAAAAAGAAATAAAAGGAAATAAAAGGAAATAAAGGGAAATAAAAGGAAATAAAGGGAAATAAAGGGAAATAAATGGAAATAAACAAAAGGAAATAGAAGGAAATGGATGGATTGGAGTACATAGAACAAAGAAATAAACATCTTCAGGAAAAAAGCAAAAAAGACGAATAAATATTCACCGAGAAAACCATTCTATACACTTTCAAACCTAAAAAGAAATAAAAGGAAATAAGAAGAAATAAAAAGAAATAAAAGGAAATAAAAGGAAATAAAAGGAAATAGAAGGAAATAAATAAAAGCAATTACAAATAAACAAATAAATAAATAAATAAATAAATAAATAAATAAATAAATAAATAAATAAATAATCGGAATAAATGGAGACAAATGGAGACAAATGGAAATAGATGGAAATAAACTGGAATAAATGCTATTAGACCCAAACAAAGCAGGATAAACCCGAATAAAAAGGACTAAAATAGAATAGAATAGAATAAAATGGAATAAAATAGAATATAATGGAATAAATAAATATAAAGGTACCGTTGCAGACATAGCCAAGAAAGGAGACGGAATAAGCTGGAGAATACGTTCAATTCTGGGCCCTTCTTCCCTGTCTCCAATGCAATGAACTTCGTCTAAAATTAAATATTTTATGTTGGACACAAATAGGCGATGCTGGGGATGGCCCGATAAGAGCAAAAGATCCAGGAAATAAGGAACTGTCACAAACACCTAAAC
>HG713047.1:67457-80472 GCA_000499725.1 Eimeria brunetti | reverse complement strand
TGCTGCTGCTGCTGCTGCTGCTGTTGCTGCTGCTGCTGCTGCTGCTGCTGCCGCCGTCTTCTCCCCACGTTGCAGCAAACCACCTCGCTGCAGCAGCTAAAGCAGCAGAGAAAGAAAAACAGATAAAGGGAAATGCAAATAAAGTCAATCCGATTTATGTCCCATCGCCTTCTACTACCAAAACCCTAAACCCTAAACCCTAAACCCTAAACCCTAAACCCTAGCCACCCAGCCAGCGAGGCCCCACGCACACCTGCTGCTGCAACAGAGCTCCCAACATTGATTATTTTTATTTATTTACATTTATTTATTTGTTTTTTCATTTTTATTCTTCTTATTTCCCCTTTTCTGCTATTAACAATGTATTTTTCTTCTTTTTATTTCCAGTTTCCGGCAGCAGCAGCCGCAGCACTGCAAGACATGCAACTTAGGGGATATGGATGAGTTGAATTTAAATAGAATAAAATAAATGGAATTCAATTAAATCATTTTAAGAAAAAGAAAGAAGAAAAGAAGCATTTAATAGCCCCCCGTTTGGGGCTTTAACTCATAAACTTGAGCTGTCTGTACACCGCAGCAGCAGCAGCAGCTCCATTTGGTTTTTCTCTGCTTTTCATTTTTTTGAATTATTTTTTGCAATTTTAGTTGTTTTCTCCCTCCCTCCTCATTTCTAGATGTTGTTCCCGCCATCTCGGGTGTATAGACGCTTTAAAAGAATATAATAATATCTGTTTCCGTTTTATTGCATCTGGAAAAAGACTTAAACAAATTATTCTATTTATTTATTTTCTTTTTTCTCTTTCTTCCCCTCGCCCCCACCAGACAGTACACATCTGTCTACAGCCAGAAATACATATAAAGTTCGAAAATAATAAAAGTGCAGAAATTCCCTAAACCCTAAACCCTAAACCCTAAACCCTCGCTGCCCAAGCCCAGGCTTAGATGAACTGCAGCAGAATGACGAAAAAGTAGAAAGAGAAAAAAAGGAAATAAAAGAAATACAGAAGCAGAATTATATAAAAGAAATATAAAACGGAATTACATAAAAGAAATGTAAATAGGGAATTATATAAAGGAAATATAAAAACAGAATTATGCAAGGGAGATAAAAGGAGTATAAAAACAAAACCATATAAAAGAAATACAAAAGGAGAACTGTGTAAAAGAATATATATATATATTTTAAATATATATAAGTATAAAACAGGATTAATATATTTAAAATGTAATAAAGTTCGGTATCAGCTAAATACTATCTGCTGCTTCCTGCCTATACACTGCAGAAAATTCAGAAAAATAACAGCTGGGGTGTATGTACAGTTAGGGCCAGTATAGAAGTATAGTATATATATTACATATATTCAAATAGTTTAAATTATATATATTATAAACAAATATATATATATTCTATATATTATACTTTGTTTGTATATAACTATTATTCAGATTAGCTAACAGGGTACTTATATTGGGTAATAGCAGCAGTTATTAATTCTATTATTTTATTTTAGCTTTTTCTTCCATTTCTCTGCTTTGAAAATATATTTGTTTTATCTTGTTTCCTTTAATTCGCTTTATTTATTTTTCTCTTTATTTGTTCTTATTGATTTATTCAGCTTTCTAGTATCATTTATATTCTGACATATATATAATATATATATATACATATATATGCATGCAATGTATAATCATATATTTATTACATTTAACATACATATGCCGTTAAGTGTATATATTTTGCATATATTATATTATGCATTATACTATTTATTATAGTACAAATTAAATCGATTTTGTTATATATATATATATATATATATATACACTTTATAAGCGATATATATATATATATGTATATATATATATATCGTTTATAAAGCATCGCCATTTAACTCCTCATCCATGAAAAAAAAAGAGGAAAAATAAAAACAAAAACAGCAATAGTATTTGTTTGGATTTTCCTCTCACATTCCGTTTATCTCGAGGAGAGAATATATGCCTTTCTTATTGAAGCAGAACAAACAAATCCAAAAAAAATCAAGTTAAAGTCAAGGAATTAATTAATTTCTTTTTCTCAAGAGACGTAGAGACTGCTCTATGCCTCTTCCCCTTCTGCTGCTGCCTGTGCAGCAAATGGGCATAAATTAAACTAACAATTCCACATACAGTGCGAGTGCAACAATTTACTACCTTAGCTGCTGCAGCTGCTGCCGTTGCTGCTGCATCTGCTGCTGTCGCTGATGCTGTTGCTGCTGCGGCTGTTGCTGCTGCTGCTGCTGCTGCTGCCCCTGCTGCTTCTGCTGCAGCTGCTGCTGAGTTTGCGTGGTAGAGATGGCTTAGCGCTGCGCTGAGTTTGTTCCCCTTTATATTTCCGGGGCCCTGAAATATACAGCTATCAATTAAGAAAAAGAGAAACAGGATGACTGCTGTGTATTGCCTATTCCACTATTTGTATCATTTCTTCAGATATGCTTCTTGACGAAGTCAGCTGTTTCCTGTATTAGGAGGGGGAAGACGTCCGGGGTAAGAAAGTCGAAATGGCGCAAAGGAAATTCCTTAAGAGTAATTTTATTTGTTTTTTGTTTGGCTGCATGCGCTTCAACCATACTGCGAATGGCAGAAATAGGGCAGAGGGTGTCATTGGTGCCTGCAATGATGAGGGTGGGGATATCGAGGTATTTGACGACTAAATCTGCGATCCACCCATCAAAAGAAAGCACAAAACAAAAGGAAAACGATTCATGAAAGAATTATTTAAAATGATCCACGAATATTCGAGAAAAACCCGTTTTCCCATTTGCGCAGTGGAAAGCTGCCTATACACCTGAAGCGCGCGCACGAGCTGCCTATACACCCGAGCACCCCGTCCCATTCCTCATGCCCCGTTCTTACCTTGCGGCTCAAAATATGACATATAATACATCGATCTCGCCGCCAATTTGTTTTCCCATGCCCCCTCCAGCTCCTTGCCGCCTAACGGCGTGCGAGAAGCCCAAATTTCATATTCTTCTTCATGCAGATTCATAACACTGACACCATAGGTGCCAGCGCGTCGGGCCAGCTGCACGTACACCGCAGCTGCAGACGAGAAAAAAGCGCGAAGAGAATCATTCGCCAAAGCCCACAGCAAACACATACTCTCCCATATCCCCCGTTGCTGCGCGCAAACAAACAGCAACAGCAACAGCAGCAGCAGCAGCAGCACAAAATGCAGCAAAGCAGCCGTAGCAGCAGGGGCAAAAGGAGCAGCAGCAGGGAGCAGCAAAAGGAGTTGTTGATAGGTGGACAGGAGGCCACTGCAGCAGCAGGGCAGCAGGTGGCATGGTGCAGCTTGAACTCAGCGACACCGCTGCAGCAGCAGCAGCAGCAGCAGCAGCAACAGCTGCAGCAACAATATCACTTTCTTGTTTCAGGGTTACTCTTCGGGTGTCTATACAGCGACACTATAATACCCATATATAGGTCCCTATACAGCCAGATCTGAAGAGTTAATTTAGAATAATGGAATAAATTGAATTAATTTCTTTTTCCTTTTCTCACCTCTATAGCCCTCGACTGAGCAGCAGACCCGCTTACGAAGGGCACAGCAGCAACAACAGCAGCAACTGAATTTCTGGAAGAAATATTTTTTTGCTGCAGTTTGCTGGCAGCAGCAAGGACAATTCCTGCCCCCAGAGAAGCTCCATAAAGAGCAATGGAGTTGGGTTTTATTATTCCCTTGAGTTTATTATTCTTTTCTTTTTCTAAATAATCTAAAATTGCCATTAAATCAATTATTTCTTCTTCAGGTTCGGCTGTATGACGAGGTAAACCCCCAGAAAAACCCCATCTTCTGTAGTCAAACAAAACCACGGAAATTCCTTTTTTTGCCATTTCCAGGGCAAATGGGACCATAGCTATTTCCTGCATGCAAAAGAAATACAATTTAATTGAATAAGTTTTTATTTATTTCCTTTTTCCCCTTTTTCTCGCTCCGGGGGGAGATAAATGCACTAAAACACAGCAAAACCTACTTCCTCCATATAAAGAATTAAAGAATACTATTTAATTAAATTCATTCTTTTAGGATTTATTTATTTATTTTCTGGCATTTGTTTGGGGCTGGTATACAAGGCAAAAGCAGCAAATACCATTATCTCCATAGACTCAGACTGAAAGCAAATTGAACTAAGACAAATAAATAAATAAAACAAAATAAAATAAAATGAAACAAAATAAAACAAAATAAAACAAAATAAAATAAAATAAAATACAATACAATAAAATGAAATAAAATAAAATGAAATAAAATGAAATGAAATGAAATAAAATAAAATAAAATAAAATAAAATGAAATAATATAAAATAAAATGAAATAAAATAAAATAAAATAAAATGAAATAAAATAAATACAGGTATTAATGGTTTATTGCCTTATTGCCTTACCTTTTGAACCCCTAAGCCATAAGCAGCTACTATAATGGGGGCTGGGAGGGAAAAAGCCAAAAAAATCCAACCGTGAATTTTATTGTTTTTTACATTTATAGAAAAGGTACGCCGCTCTATGCCTTCAATCTGAAATAAATAAAGGAAATATATATTTATTTATATATTTATTTATTTACTTTTCCCTCTTATTCCTTTTTTGGCTCCTTTTCTGATAATCTATCTATTTTTGCACTTGAAATTTATTCTTCTTTCTCTACCTGTATACATATATATCTATATAATATTACATACATATATATATAATTCTATATATAATATTATATGTATATAATATTATACATAATTTTATATATATACTATTATATATAATTCTACATATAATATTATATATAATTCTATATATAATATTATATATAATTCTATATATAGTATTAAATATAATTATATGTATATAATATTATATAATAATATATATAATATTATATATGTAATATTGTATATAATATTCTATATAATATTAGATATATATATATATTTGTAATATGGAACAATTGTGCTATTAGTGGGCAGTAAGGTTATTTGGGATGCCACTAATGATGCAGAATAGAATGTAATAAAACACAATGAAGTATAATAGCGTATAATGGAATAAGAGGAAATACAAGAAAAAAAACATAATCCAAAAGAAAACAAAAAGGCGCCTCAAGTCCTTAGCTGCTGCAGTCGGCTGCAGGCGGCGGAGAAATTGGCGAAAAAAGAAAAAAAGAAAAAAATTGATTTAAATAAACCAAATGACGAATTTAATTCAATTTATTTAAATTTATTCTATTTTAATTCATTCAATTCAAACAAATGGTGAAATATAAAACTGCTGCAGCAAACAAACAAGAAACACTCGAGAAAGCGGCATAATATATCTATCGGCTGCCGTGTTAACCCCCTGTTGCCTTCTGTATTTTTGTTGAATTTTTTTCATTTTTTTCCATTTTTTTTCTTTTTATTTATTTATTTTAATTATTTAAACAAATACCTTCGTTGTATATCCCTCCTCGTCTTGTGGCTCCTTCATTTTCATCGTTTCCGAGTCCAAGCGCATAGCCAGCATCATGGCAGCCGCCAGCACCCCAATAGCGAGATAGCTCTTCGATACCATGGTGAAAACCCAAAAAAAACAATTAAATAAGTTTAATTCAATGGAATATTCAATTATTTTTCTTTTTTTCTGAAAAATAGAAGCAAATTCAAGAAAATCAATGGGCACAGCGCATGCACACCAGCCGCAGCCGCCTGCGCCAGGGCTGCACAGGGGGGTAGCAATAGCCAGTTTCTGCGCCTTTAAATGGATATATTTTCTTTTTATTTTATTATATTTCTTTGTCTTTATTCTAAAATAAAATAAAATTCCATTTTTACTCTTTTTCCTCCGCTTTCTGCTGCTTTCCCCTCAGCTACAAAGGCTATAGAAAGGCTGCCACCGTCCACCAGCTCTGGCAGCGGGGAAAACAAACAAAAAACGAAAAATAAATAAATAATTGTTTATTATTTAATATTATTTTAACATTATTTTCATTATTTTATCGCTTTTTACCTCAGTAGAAACAGCAACAGAATAGACACCGCAGAAGGGTCGACAGCGCCTCGATACTTAAACATTTATTTACGAACTAATATATAAATAAACTAATATATAAATAAACTAAAATATATATAAACTAAAATATATATAAACTAAAATATATATATAAACTAATATATATATGAACTAAAATATACACAATCTAACATATATATATATTATAATATATAATGCATTATATGTGCTATAATAGTGTTATTGTGTATGATATTATTATATATCTTCTACACTAAATATAAATATATATTTATATATCATAAATAAAGAGTATTGTATATGGTATTACTATATATCCTATACACTAAATATAAATATATATTTATATACTATAAATAAAGAGTAATTTGTCTATGGTATTACTATATATCCTATACACTAAATATAAATATATATTTATATGCCATAAATAAAGAGTAAGTAAAGATGCTGCATTAAAGTTTTTCTCTGTATCGCCTAGTTAAGGATTTGAGTTCATTTCTGTAATTGTATTAATATTAATTAGTAGAAAAATACTATCAATAGAAGGAATAGTATTAACAGAAAAGGGCAATATTAATAGCATTAATAGAAAATAAAATAATAATAGGAATAGAAAATAATAATAATAATAGGAATAGAAAATAATAATATTAATAGAAAGAAATAACACTACTAGAAATGTGCAGTAATAACAAAACCTAAAAATACTAGCAACTATAAACATATACATTTACAGATCTGAATATATATAATATATATATTATAAATATATTTGTATTATATTTATTTACTATTCTATTGGTTTAATAAAAGAATAATAATTAATTAATTAAATATCTCTTGAGTGCAAAATGACAAAAAATTAAACTTGGTCCCCTCGCAGAAAACCAAACCCTGGGGGTGGTAATAATAATAATAAATAAATAAATAAATAAATAAATAAATAAATAAATAAATAAATAAATAATAATAATAATAAATAATAATAATACTAATATTATTATTATTATCGTTTTTATTACTATTATTATTATCGCTGATAATAATATTGTTTTCTTTCTTTCAGCCTTTTACAGAAATAGCATACACTGCATGTATGCTCTTTCCTTCATTGCTGCGGTAGCAGCAGCAGCAGCAGCAGCTGCTGCAGCAGCAGCTTCAGGCAAGGCATTTGGTGCGCCAGGTGGTGTCATCGTCAGCATCGGATTCAGCTTCGCTCATATCTGCTGCTGCTGCCGCTGCTGCTTCTGCTGCTGCTGCTGCTGCTGCTGCTGCTGCTGCTTTGGTCTGCTGCTGCTTCTCCTCCTTGATTGCTGCTTTAGCAGCAGCAGCAGCAGCAGCAGCAGCAGCAAACTTCTTTGAATCTTCTGGATCGTGGGGCTCTGTCTTACACCGACTCGGCAGCTCTTGCTTCTGCTGCTGCTGCTGCTGCTGCTGCTGCTGCTGCTGCTGCTGTTCTTTGAATTGCTGTGCTTTTTCTTTCAATTGCTGCAGCTGTTTTTCCATTTGCTGCTGCTCCATCTGCAGCTGCAGGATCTCGCTGACAAAAGTTTTAATATCTTTTTTATCTTTTGCTGCTTCATTTCTTCCTTCTTTTATATCTTCAATAAGTTCTTTTTTCTTGGCATTTAGCTGCTGCTGCTGCCGCTGCAGCTCTGTAGGGCCAATTTCCCCTCTTGCTGCAGCATCTTTATCGAAATCGTCGAAGAAACCCCACGGCAGTTCGTCTTGCTGCTGCTGCTGCTGCTGCTGCTGTTCCTGCTGCTCAGACTGCTGCCCCTTACGCCGTTTCTTCCCTGCTGCTATTGCTGCTGCTTCTGCTGCTGCTGCTGCTGCTGCCTCGCTGCGCAGCTTTGCTGCTTCTTTCGCGCGCTTCTCCTGCTGCTGGATCCTTTCCTCCTCCACAAGAACTTCGCTGCAGCAAACAGCAGCAGCAGCAGCAGCAGCAGCAGCAGCAGCAGCAGCAGCAGCAGCAGCAGCAACAGCAGCAACAGCAGCATTACCATTGGTTTGCTCCTTTGCACAAACCCGAACAAAAAAGCAAACAACTGCTGCCGCTGCTGCAGCTGCTGCTGCTGCTGCAGCTGATGCTGCTGCTGCAGCTGCTGCTGCAGCTGATGCTGCTGCTGCAGCTGCTGCATCTGCACTTGGCGCTTGCTGCTGCTGTTGCTGCTGCTGCTGCTGCTGTTGCTGCTGTTGCTGCTGCTGCTTCCTACCTACGGGGCTATCCTGAAGCCTGCTGCTGCTGCTAAATGTCATTTCTTTGAATTTACTTTTTAAAAATACATTGTTGTATTTGTAATTAAGAAAAGAAATAAGGTAATAAATAAAGTGAATAAACAAATAAAATAAATAAAATTAATACAATAAATACAATAAATACAATAAATAAATAAATAAATAAATAAATAAATAAATGTGATAGATTCTTATAATGTAATGCAGTAGAAAAGGGGTTGTATCGACAAATAAACAAAAATAAGCAAATAAATAAACAAATTAAATAAAATAAACACAATAAAATAAACAAAATAAAATAAATAAAACAAATGAATAAATAAATACATAAGTAAATAATAAAAGTAATAAATAATAAATAATAAATATTCTTACCTATGCAAGGCAGTAGAGAATGGGTTATACCAATGGGTTTCATCAAAAAAACAAATAAATAAGCAAATAAAGTAAATAAATAAATAAATAAATAAATAAGATAAATAAATAAATAAATAAATAAATAAATAAATAAATAAATAAATAAATAAATAATAAATAAATAATAAATAATAAATAATAAATATTTTTACCTATGTAAGGCAGTAGAGAAGGGGTTATACCAATGGGTTTCATCTATGGCTGTAGCCAATTCTAAGCTGCTTAAAACAAATGATGTTGCTGCTGGTTCTTCTTCTGCTGCTGCTGCTGCTGCTGCTGCTGTTGCTGCTGCTGCTGCTGCTGCTTCTGCTGCTGCTGCTGCTGCTGCTGGGTCTCCCGTCCCCTCCTTCTCCTCACCGGCGCCGCCTGCTGCTGCTGCTGCTCCCGCTGCTCCCGCTGCTGCTGCTGCTGCTGCTTCTGCTGGTGCTCCCGCTGCTCCCGCTGCTGCTGCTGCTGCTGCTCCTGCTGCTGCTGCTGCTGCGTCTTCATCAGCATCAGCGTCGCTTACTTTAGGCAGCAGCAACGATTCATCGGGTTCTTCAATTTCATAGTCCAATACATTTTCTTCTTCCTCTTCTGCTGCTGCTGCTGCTGGTGCTGCTGCTGCTGGTGCTGCTGCTGCTGCTGCTGCTGGTTCGTCGCCTTGTTCTGCTTCCTTGTCTGCTGCTGCTGCTGCTGCTCTTGCTGCTTCTGCTGGATCGTCAAAGAAATCTGGCGGCAGTCCCTCTATCTCTGCTGCATTTGTATTTATTTCTGCTGCATTTGTATTTATTTCTGCTGCATTTTTATTTATTTCTTTTTTATTTCCTTCTTTTGTTTTATCTTCATCATCGCTGTTATACCCCTGTAGAAGGTCTGCGCTTGCTGCAGCCTGCTGCTGCGTCTTGGCTGCTGCTGCAGCTGCAGCTGCGGCTTCTGCTTCTGCTGCTGCTGCTGCTTCGGCTGCTGCTGCTGCTGCTGCTGCTTCTGCTTCTGCTGCTGCCTTCGCCTCTGCTGCTGCCTTAGCCTCTGCTGCTGCCTTCTTTGCTGCTTCTGCTGCTTCCCGCTGCTGCTGCCGCCGCAGCTTTTCCTTGCGCATCAACTCCCTTACAGAATTCATTTTGCTGCAGTCCTGGGTGCAGCAGCAGCAGCAGCTCTGCAGCAGGAGGTGTACATACACCTCAGATTTCGCCTAACTCTGCTGCTAGCTGCTGCTGCTGCTGCAGGAGAGGCATCGCCCCTGCCAGCTGTTAAGCGCAGCAAAAGAAATAAATGAAATAAATGCAACACGCAACAAAACGCCGATAAAAAAAGAGAAAACTCAAATAATTCAATGTAAATTCAGGGCCAGAAAGAGATTTCGAGGCTAGAGGGGAGGCGAGCATGCATGCATGCATGCATGCATGCAGCAGCAGCTGCTGCATCAGCAGCAGCAGCAGCTGCTGCAGCTGCTAATGTTGCTACTGTGCATGCAGCAGCAACAAGCTGAGACGAAGCAAGAGGAAAGCAGGGGGAATTTTTGCAAATATATATCGGGTCTTAGAGTATGAAAGTATAAAAGTAATTAATTAACAAAAGGTGGGAGCCGCTGTGTATACACCTGAATTGCTGCTGCTTACTGCCGTAATCTTCTGCTTGATTCTGCTGCGACAGCAAACTGTAGAGGCTGTCTCTTTGCATTTTTCTCTTTAGAAATAAAATAGTATTTCTTTGAGTTTCTTCGAACTCAGCCCAACCCATTGAGTCCCATAGGCGGCGGCGGGTTCCATAGAACGGCGTACTGCATTGCTTAAATGAATATATCTTTTCTTTCTTTTTCTTTTCTTTTTTCTTAGGTAGAAGAAATGGAACTTGCATATAAAATAAGAGAGCCGGCAGGCAGCGCCTGTGCACTGGTGGCTGCCTATGCCTTCGCGCCGGGTGTCGTTACACTGAGTGGATTGGGCCGAAACACTGCGCATGCAATTAGTGGAGTAAGTCGAGTTTTTTTGATTTCTTTTGAACCAAAGGTTTTAAAATGTGATTAAAAACATAATTTCAGTTTTTTTCCCGATTTCATTCGAGGGAACCTTCCCTTCTGCGTGCTGCTGCTTGCGGTGTATAGGCAGCTCGCCTATACACCCCAGATGGCGAGTTTGAAGAACCTGTAACAATCATATCGTATTTATGCAATAAATCTGAATTTAAATCGATTCTTCTTGGCCCAGACAAAAACCCAGAGGCACAGGTTAGTTTAATGCTTTCTATCTTCCTTCTGACACCGCCTTCTGCCTTTTGCTTCTTTCTCCCCCCTCTCTTCTCCCCCCTTTTCTCTGTTTCTTCCTCTCTCCCTCTTCTCTCCTCTTTTCTTTTTCTCTGTCTTTATATCTCACACATACACATTATATATACGCTTTATACCGTTCATACAATGTATACATATATATATGCGCATGCATGTGTGTAGGGTTGAGATATTGTATGAATGACTAACTGATGCTTTGGACTATCATATATTGTTTGTCTTAACAGCGCATAGTTAGTTTTTTTGATTCTTTCTCTGATATTTTGTTGGTTTTCATTTATTGAGTACAGGAGCTAGACCCTGACATCGTTTTGTCTTTTTTCGCCCGATTGTATTATTTCTTTTTTCATTTTCCTGCAGGCAGCAGTGAACCAATGGCTCTCTTTCTGCGCTTCTAAGGGATTCGAAGTAATAGGCAGCAGTGATTTAAACGAATTCAATTCAGCCCTAGAGAGCGGGACTTTCTTGTGCGGCAACAGCCTTACTGCAGCAGACCTCGTCGGCATGGCTTCCGTTTATTCTGCGGTGGTCAGAATATTCACCCACATATTCATCTGGAAAACGAGGGTTTAGGGTTTAGGGTTTAGGGTTGAGGGTTTAGGGTTTAGGGTCTAGAGTTTAGAGGCAGGCGCGTCGTGCTGTAGGCGTAGGGCGTAGGGCTGAGGGTTTATGGTTTAGGGTTTGGACTCTCTTCGGAGGCCAATATTTAGGGTTTAGGGTTTAGGGTTTAGGGTTTAGGGTTTGAGGTTGTATTTCGGGGGGGTTGGTATATGCTTTTGTGCCTATACACCTCATGAATGCATTTAATTTCCTTTTTATTTCTTTTTGCTGCAGAAGAAAGCATCTGTTAAGGAATTGCAAGTCTGGAAACATATGACGCGTTGGTTTAATCACATGCAGCACCTTCCAGGTGCGCATACACCCCAGCTGCCTATACACCCTACGGTGTATAGGCACCTCAAAATAACATTTTTTCATCTTTTCTACTTTTTCCAGCCGTTGCTGCTCAACAATTCATCAACCCACTCCTTAGCAACTATTGGCAATAGCAGCAGCAGCAGCAGCAGCAACAACAACAACAGTAGCAGCAGCAGCAGGAGCAGCAGCATGAATGATTATATATTTGTTCTCAGGCATTAAGGAGCAGCGTGTGCAGGACTTCCAAAAGATAGAACTTCCCACCGTAAGCACTACATTTTTTATTCTTCTGTTTTAATTCATTTGCATTTATTATTGTATTATTATTTTGTATGTATATATTTCATCTGTATTTCATTATTGTAATTAAACAGCAAGCTGTATTGTTCTAATTATCTGTATCCTTTTTTGTACTACTATATTTCGGGTGTATAGACAGCAGCAGCCTGCTGCTGTGTCTGCTGCAGACATCAGCTGATGAAATTATAGAAGCAGCTAAAGCGCTAGCAGCAGCAGGAAGCAATGCGCAGCAGAAGCAGCAGAAGCAGCAAAAGCAGCAGCAGCAGCAGCAGCAGCAGCAGCAGCAGCAGGGGTCTGAGAAGCGGGCTGACGCTGCAGCTCCCAATGCTGCTGCTGCTGCTCCCGAGAAGCAGAAGGGAAGCCAGAAGAAGCAGCAGCAGCAGCAGCAACCAGCAGCAGCAGCAGCAGCAGCAGCAGCAGAAAGGCCCATAGATGACCCAATGCGCCTTGACCTGCGGGTGGGCCTTGTAAAGAAAGTTTGGAGACACCCAGAAGCAGACAAGTATGTTATTTATTTATTTATTTATTTATTTATTTATTTATTTGTTTATTTATTTATTTATTTATTTATCTATTTGTTTATTTATTTGGTTTATTTACTTCTTTATTTCTTTTACTTTTTATCGATGGGTTTTGGCTGCTGTGAGGAGCTTGAAACCTAGTTGGCTGGGTACTGGTGGTGTTGTGTAGCAGCAGCAGCAGCAGCAGCAGCAGCAGCAGCAGCGGCAGCAGCAGCAACAGCAGCAACAGCGTGGACGGGTGTGTATACTGCGTGTTTAGCAGTACGTTCCTTGCAGCTGTATCATTACCCGAGACCTATTAACTCTATTACCGTC
>HG713047.1:0-11370 GCA_000499725.1 Eimeria brunetti | reverse complement strand
CTAAGGGTCCACCCCTCTGCTGCTGCTGCTGCTGCTGCTGCTGCTGCTGCCTAGCCTGCTTGGGGTGGCGCTGCTGCTGCTGCGGCGACCCGTATGCTGCTGCATAGCCATAGGGGGGGTACCCCTGCTGCATGTGCGGGGTTCGTGCTGCTCCTGCTGCTGCTGCTGCATAGAAAGCTGGGTGCTGCTGCACTGCGCATGCAAACCCTGCTGCAGGGGCTGCGTCTGGAGAAGCTGCTATTGGTGCTGCTGCTGCTGTTGCAGCCGTTGCTGCTGCTGCTGCTGCTGCTGCTGTGCCCGGCAGCACATAAGGGCGTCCAGGCACAAACTCCTGTGCATTACGGTTGAACTGGTACGCCTTTGTGATCCCGCTGCTGCTGCTGCTGCTGCTGCTGCTGCTGGTGCTGCTGCTGTTCGTGCTGCTGCTGCTGGTGCCGCTGCTGCTGTCGCCGCCGCTGCTGCTAGCTACGTTCGACTGCTGCTGCTGTGGGGTTGCAGGCTTAGGCAAGGGTTTAAATTCTGAAGCGTCAGCCCTCAAGATAGAGCGGCTGCTGCCTTGCTGCTGCTGCTGCTGCTGCTGCTGCTGCTGCTGCTGCTGCGACTCCTTACAGTCTGGACTTGAAGCACCGCTGCTGCTCACAGCTTTCGGCTGCTGCGAGGTGCACTTATCAGCTGCAGACTCCTGCCCCTGCTGCTGCTGCTGCTGCTGCTGCTGCTGCTGTTGCTGCAGCTTCAGCAGCCCCGCACTGTGGGGTGGAGTGTCTGTGTCTGCAGCAGACATTGTGGAAGGGCGCCTGTCTCAGCAGCAGCAGCAGCAGCAGCAGGGGCCCCTATAAGTGCAGCGTCTATACACCCGAGATCTGGATATGGCTACGATGTTTAAAAGCACCCCGGCTGCAACGGCAAACAGCACCGGCAGTTGCTGCTGCTGCTGCTGCTGCTGCTGCTGTTGCTGCTGCTGCTGCTGCAGCGCTGGAAAGACGCCCGTGAAACTCAAGACCTCCGCTGGAGCAGCAACGGAGGGGCTGTCGGCTGCAGCTGCTGCAGCCTCAGTGAAAGACAGTGCGGGTTCCTGCTTATGCTGCTGCTGCTGCTGCTGCTGCTGCTGCTGCTGCTGCTGCTAGAGCTGCTGCTTAGCAGCAGAGCATTACACCCTGACGAGCTGGAAGGGCTTACGGAAACACCCTAGTCGCACGGGTGTTACTGTCGCCGCTGTCGCTGCTGTTGCTGTCGCTGCCGCTGCTGCTGCTGCTGCTGCTGCTGCTGCTGCTGCTGCGGCTGCTGTAGAGCAGCAGCAGCAGCAGGCCTCAGGCAGGGAGCACCGCACTGCTGCAACGAAGCGAAGCTGGCGTTGCAGTTGCTTTGGTCACTGTAGATGGTGTTGCTCTCCTCGCAGGTACCGGCAGGCCGCTGCTGCTGCAGCTGCTGCTGCTGCTGCTGCTGCTGCTGTTGCTGCTGCTGCTGCTGCTGCTGGCGGCGAAGCAGGAAAGTGTGGTAGGGGGGACGACAAAGCGGATGCCTCTGATTTAGAAGTCCTGCGAAGAAAAGAACAGCAGCGGTGTCTCCGCAATAGCGGTAACGATTTCTGCTGCTGCTGCTGCTGCTGCTGCCGCTGCTGCTGCTGCTGCTGCAAGTCCACCAAGCAGCAAACGGGAAACAACCGGCAGCAGCAGAATCTCAGTTAATTTTCCTAATTCCCCCAAACGACGCACAAACAGCAGAACAGATGGAGCTGCTGCTGCTGCTGCTTCAGCAGCAGCAGCAGCAGCCGCTGCAGGAGCTGTGGGGGAGCAGCAGAACGACTGCAGCAGCAGCGCCGCCGCCTAAGAAGCAACAAGCTGCTGCGCCTGCCAGTGTTGTTGCTGCAGTATTTTTAATAATTCATTATTCGATTCTGCTGCTGCTTTCGTATATCCTGCTTTAGCTGCAATGGAGTGTGCATACACCGCGTCAGCAGCAACGAACTACTGGCGGCGCTGTGCTGCTGCTGCGCCCTACAGCAGCTGCAGCAGCAGCAGCAGCTGCGGCAGCAGCACCACCAGCTGTAACTCTCTTCGTCTTTGAGCATACATGAAAATCCTACACACTAAAACAGTGCTGCTGCTTTGTGCATTACAAATACAGCCATGCGCGCAGCAGCAGCAGCAACAGCAGCAATTCTCGCTGCTGCTGCTGCTGCTGCTGCTGCTGCTAGCTGGGCTTCGGCTGCTGTGTGTGTGTTCTCCTTTGCCTCACTACAGCAGCAGAAGATAAGCGCTACACCGTAACGGCAGGGCAGGTGAATGTTGTCTAGCCCCCAACTCGGATTTAGGGCCTAGGGTTTAGGGTTTAGGGTTTGTATGTGGGGTGCAGAGAACCACCGTCTATGGGGGTTTGTTACCTATGTCTGTGCCTGCATGCACACTGACTATACACCAACAAAGGCGGAAATGCTTATTAGTTTTCTGCTGTGTTACTGCATGCAGAAAGGGGCCTTCAATCCGTTGCGGTGTGGGGTTTAGGCCTTGCAGTCGCAAACCCTAAACCCTAAACCCTAAACCCTGAAGCTCCTAGAACCCTCCAGCCGAGGCCCTCAGGCCGTTGTATCTAAGGGCCTTCCCTGGGTGCTGCTGGGTAGGCGTGGGGGGCCCCGCAGTTTCTTACGAAGCACTTGCTGAGATTCTCGCAAAGTATTAACTCTACTGCAGCTAGGGGCCCTCCCTAGATGGATTGAGGGGCCCTTGTTACAATTTATACCGCCGCACAGTTCTTAGAGCCAGGGGCAAGCAACAGACCCCACCCTAACAACAGGGGGACCTGGTGTTGAGGAGTGGTTATTATCAAAGGCACTTGAAGGGCAATAGAAGGCAGGGCTTGTTAGGGCTCTGATGCCCCGATGTAAAGTTTGTTCGAAACTTTACCCTTTTTGCCCCTTTCACGAAAGTGCCATTTCTCCCACTTCACGTCGGAATTTTCTCCTAGTTTTCTGGGCGCTTCGTCGAGCTGAGATGGGCCCGCCTCTTATATCCTATCTGACATAAAGTGCTATTCTGTAAAATGCAATTCATAAAAGTTCCATTAGCCTCTGCTGCCCATCCATATATGGCGGGCGTCGCAATGGGCAGAGGCACTGAAAAGGTCCCTTCTCTGCCTTCACTTTTGCATGCGCCTTTAAAGTGCACCGTAAGGCATACAGCTGCTATTGGCACCTTCATGAGGGTGGCTACAGCTAACGACTATACATTTCCGAAATGCATCCAGGCTGTGGAAACCTTCAAGCGTAAGCTGTGATACAAGATCATTACCCGGTCCCCAGGGTGGCAGAACTGACAAGCCTTTAGCGCGGAGAACTATCGATAGAGCGCTACCTCGAAAAGTATCAGCCATTAGACAAAAGTGGTCCAATGGTGTACCCCAAGTTTCCACACAATTGTTTCATAGCCGGGCTCTCCGGAGAGAGGCACTTGGGCACCGCCTGGGCAGCAGGAGGTTGAACCCGTTGAGATGACGGAATGCCTTCGCATAAACGGCAAAAAACACAACTTCAAGGGCCATACTGAGAAGCGAAGCCGAGTTCGGGAACAACCCGAATATAGAGGCTATGGATCTCGGGGTTTTGACGCCAGACTCGCTGGGAAATGGATTGCATGCGCAAAGCTACAGCAGCCAGCAAATGAATGATCGATCAAACTAAGAAGGCGTCTCGGCCTGCGGGTTCGCTCCTCTTGCAATGAAGAATGCCATACAATTCAATACAGACGCATACACCTCAGTAAAAAGCTGGAGATGCAGGATTTTGAGCAGCGCCACCAGCTAAACAAACAAATGGATCAAGAAAACATCCGGGCCCCCCAGGCAACGTCTGGTGTAGGGACGAGGACGAAAGAGCTAACCACCTGCAGGGCCTCCTTCAATCGATTCTGTGCATACTTAGGTTAGGAGTAATGGTCAGGAGTTTCTGGAGCTGCTGGAAGCCAGGTTCGAAGTGGATCTGATAGCGAAAGCCACAGCAAGGGGATGCAAGCTAACTCTCTGTTCGTTGGCGCATCCTCTGGGACTGCACCTACCTTATGGCAGGCAGAACAGAAGAATTGACAAAACAGTGGGCGTCTGGCGCTGCCTTTAATCTGAAATGGGTCATATTACCACGGTACGGGACATCTGCGCTGGACAGGCTCGCCAGGACATAGTCCTAGAACAAATTTCCAGCTATGCTGTAGGCGACCCACTGGAAAGCGCGCATGCGCCCCCGTTACGACACTGTCGAGGTCTATTTCCAAGGAACTGATGAGAGCGCGCACCTGTCAGACCTGGCAAGGGCATTTGCATATTCTGCGGTAAGCGGAGTAGCGGCTGTTGCTTAAGGAGAGGAGTGTCAGGAGGTTCTTACGCAGTGCACAGGCGTTGCAAGGTGCACTCCTCGGCAGAGGAATACTCTTTCACTTTCCCTGGATGTCAGCAAGGAAAGCCGAGGAATACGCTCAAACCCGGACTCCTGCAGTTCTTTCACGAATACCATTCAACGGATTCCATAGTGGGTATGCCATCAGTTAGAGCTTGCAATAGCATCTCCGCTGCCGCGGATAGACTCAGCAAATACATGCCCATCATCCCTTGTTTGAGCACAGTTACAGCAGATGGAATCAACCCATCATTCATTATCAATCCGTGGGAACTCGGCGGCCTTCCGAATAATATCACTATTCTGGGCTCGAAGTGCGTTGGCGGCTTCTGGCGCTAATTGATGAAGCAGCTAACAGAAAGCACAATATGACCACCGCGAACAATCAGAGATCAAATGGTCAAACTAAAATCACTCTCCCCACCCTCGTGCAGTATATGCGGCTCCATATTCAGCCGAAGTCACCAAAGTGGCGTGATTCTTTTTTGGATTGCGTCTATGGAACAAGGTGGCACTCTTCAGCCCGTTGCTCTTTGGCACCACCGCTCTAAGCTGATCCACTAAGCTCTGCCCTGATATTATCTGATTGTTGGAAACCAGACCCATGCCCTCCCACGGCTTGCGCACAGCTTGCGGCAGTGCGGCAGTGCACGCAAAAGGACCAAGAAAGTGAGGCAAACGACCCCCAGCCGTCACTTTCAGCACACTCGATTTGATTTCAGCAGACATGCACGGCGTCCGAAGCGCACAAGATGATGAGCAGCCAAGGAACTTCGCCAGTCTTTGCAATCTGTTCCCGTGTCAGCGCCTAGATCGTCGACTATTCTTCACATATATCTTTATACCATCCGCGCTGGCATTCTAAAACGGTTTGAAGAATAACCGGAATTCCCTCGCACTCCCATTGTGGAGAAGCAACAACGGGATAACGCATTAGCATGCACAGGACTCAGAAACGTGAATATTACGTTTAATTGCCAGAAGAACGGCAACTCCTGTGGATTTTTGAGGGTTATTAGCAGACAGTAGTCCTTCACGAGAACCTGCCGGCACTTCGTAGCCCACCTGGGACCCGCCAGGAGCCACCTTCGGCGCCCTTTTCGAGGGTTGCCCCCTTGCCCTTTCCCATCTATTCCTCTAGACTAGTATAGGCCATTCTGTTTTTGGTCGTTATCTAGGCTCTTACCGGTATGGAGAGCTGCCTATGCGCCGCCGCCGACTGCAGTTTCAACTTTCCGTGTTTGGGGCTGACAAGAACCAGCTCCTAAGGAAAACGGGAAAGGACGGAAGGAAGCGGGGCGAAGAAAGGGAAAAGGGGCAACTTATAGCAGCGAACCAGCACGGCCAGGTCGCAGCCCTTCGGGGCTGCCAGCCCCAGGTCCCATAATTGTGGACAGCAAATGAAAAAGGAAAAGCGATAAAGGGGCACCCACCAATCTAGTCCAGAGGCAGACTGTAGAGAATACAAATATATAGAAGGCTGAGGAAGGAAAAATAAGGCTGTTCATGGGGCAGGCTTGTGTAACTATTAGGAAGGAATGGGGTCAGCATCCACACTGGCAGCCGGCAACACCACTGGTCACTTGCAGAAGTGCAGTGTCTATGCAATAGGATTCAAGCGGAAACGACAAAAGTTTATAGGTTTAGAGAATAGTAGGAATAACCTAAAACCTCAAGGCCCCACGCAGGGGGTAAAGAAACTAATATAGAGGGACTTTTAATTGGGACCTATATTGGCGCCTAGACAGGATAGATCCTTAACGCTGGGACTCAAACTTTGGGGATGGCCTGGGCCCTGCCCTCACGGAGACGCTGCTGCAGCAGTTGTATTTGTTTCATTTTTTATTTAGTTGGGATGCCCTCTCCAAAGCCCGGCTTCAAGCCCAAGGGCGCAGCATAGGACCCCGTCTCTGACCAGTGGTCACGCATCCGCTACAAACCCACCGGCGCGGCACAGGGGGCTGTGCTTGACCAATGGTCACCCCCCTGGGCCGGCCCAAATCTTTATCGGCCACAGCCCGGGAAAGGCAGCAGAAAGAACCCACTCAGCAGCACTTGACGCCATTTGTCTCTTCTTTGCTTTTTTTTTCTTTTTTCCTTTCTCACCCGTCTGGGTCGGGAGGGTTTCTCACGATGGCCTAAACTATTATACAGAAGGCAGCAGGGACCAATGCAGCATTTCCTATTCTATAGAAGGACTGCCCCCAGATGCAGCAGAGTTAATGCTCTATAAAATGCAAATCTTATAAAATATTTCGTAAGGAACAGCGGGCCCTTTCAGCCCCCCCCAGGCGGTTCCTGGGGAGGGCCTGGGGGCCTCAGCTAGTGGGTTGAGAGGAGCTGCAGGGTTTAGGGTTTAGGGTTTAGGGTTTGGGGGGGCTGCGGGGCCGCTCCTTATCTTGACAGAATGAAGGCCCCTTGCTGCATGCAGTAACTACACATGAAATTAATAAACAAATCCTTCTTTGCCAGTCTGCATGCAAGCGCAGGCATAAGTAATAACCCCTTATAGACCATGCTAAGGCTACTACTCCTAGTGCTGCTGCTGCTGCTGCTGCTGCTGTTGCTGCTGCTGCTGCTGCTGCTGCTGCTGCTGCTGCAGCAGTACCAAGGAGACGTCATTGTATTCCTTTTAGTCGGGGTTGCCTCTAGTTGCTCTTTAAATGCCACTGCGGCAGTCAACCTATGTGCTGCTGCACTGCTGCTGCTGCTGTCTTGCTGCTGCTGCTGTCTTGCTGCTGCTGTCTTGCTGCTGCTGTTACCGTGCAGCAGCAGCTGCACCCGGCGCTGCTGCTCTCTACAACATTTTTGTTTTCTCCCTTCAGCTTATTGACTCAAAAGGGCGGAGTAAATGAACAAGACCAAAAAAGCAAAAAGAAATTAAAAACAAAAGGCGCATGCATGCACCCAAATGTAATTAAACTGCAATACAAACAAAATTTAATTTTAAGCATGAGGAAGAGACAAGAGAGGGAGGCTGCAGGCCCAACCCCCTAGCTAGCCACAGCTAGCCATAGCTAGCCGTAGCTAGCCATAGCTAGCCGTAGCTAGCCATAGCTAGCCGTAGCTAGCCATAGCTAGCTGTGCCTTGCATTCATTCCTACGACCTATTTTGGTGCAGCAGCAGGCAAGGCGTTGCGCTGTCTCGAATCGAAAGCCACAAAGAGAAACTGCTGCTGCTGCTGCTGCTGCTGCTGCTGCGTGCTGCAGCAAGCAGCATGCAGCAGCAGCAGAGGCAGTAGAGACAGTGCAGTGAATGGAAGGGCTTGGGTTTCCTGTCTTTGCACTTGAATGCAGAGATCAAACCCTAAACCCTAAACCCTAAACCCTAAACCCTAAACCCTAGACTGCAGGCCTTTGCTCTGCCTCAGTCTATATCCCCCCGTCTTCTGCGAATGAGGTTGTAAACCCCCATGGCATCCTGCAGCAATTCTGCGCGCTGCGGCTGCTGCTGCTGCCGCTGCTGCTGCAGCCGAGCAGCAGCAGCAGCAGCAAGAGGCTTCACTATCTGAAGCAGCCCTGCTATGCGTCTTTTAAGCGGCGAGTCCCCCTGCTGCTGCTGCTGCTGCTGCTCGTGCTGCTGCTGCTGCTGCTGCTGCTGCAAAGGGTCTTCGACTAGCAGCGCGTCCGGCAGCAGTTCCTGAGCAAGTGTACATACACCCCAACGCATGAACCTGCAGCAGCAGCAGCCGCTGCAGCAGCAGAGGCAGCATACGACAGCCAGAAGAGCAGCAACAGAAGTAGCAGCAGCAGCCGCAGCAGCAACAGCAGCAGCAGCAGCAGCAGCCGAATACCTGCAGGTGGCTTTTGTCTTCTGGAAGCAAACAGGAGGTGTTGCATATCACATCAAGCCTAACCACAAACCCCAGCAGCAGCAGCAGCAGCAGCAGCGGCAGCAGCAACACTGCAGCAACAAATGATTAAGGGCACCGGGGCACAACAGTACCGGCAGCAGCAGCTGCAGGGCCTGCTGCTGCAGCATGCACCGCAGCCGAGACTGCAGCAGCAGCAACACCATTCTGCTCGCCAGGAAACGGCTGAAACCCTAAACCCTAAACCCTAAACCCCAAACCCTAAACCCTAAACCCTAAACCCTTGACGGACCACGGCCTCTTTGGGAAGAGATTTCTCATGTGGAAGCGAGTGGACAAGCCTTCACTTATCTCTAGGCTGTCGCTGGGTGCACAGCTGCTGCTGCTGCTGCTGTTGCTGTTGCTGCTGCTGTTGATGTTGCCGTTGCTGCTGCTGCTGCTGCTGCGCTGCAGCATTCGAGCGTCCGTCACGAAGCAGACAGCAGCAGGGATCGATCCCAGCACTGCTCGCTGCAGCAGAGCGACAATGCAAACCCTAAACCCTAAACCCTAAAGCCCAAACCCTAAACCCTAAACCCTAAACCCTTAGCATCCTAGTGATCCGCCTACTGCAAGAAGAAATCGGTTGTCGGCCTCTGTAACATCACCGAGGGCAGGGAGCAGCAGCAGCTGCAGCAAACACAACAGCGACAGCAGCAGCAGCAGCAGAAGTAACAGCAGCAGCTGCAGCAGCGGGTTCTACTCGATCGTGCAGCCCAGGGTTTAGGGTTTGGGGTTTAGGGTTTAGGGTTTAGGGTTTGAGATATGTGCAGCAGCTACCTGAGCCTTCTGAGCAGCAGGAGCCACAGAAAGGCGAAGGCCCCCAAGCAACGGACGACCGCCATGAAGTGCTGCAGGGGCTGCTGCTGCTGCTGCTGCTGCTGCTGCCGATTCTGCTGCTGCTGCTGTTGAAAGGAAACACACACACGGGGCCCTGCTCCATCCCCGCTGCACCGCAACACCCAAGCAGCAGCAGCAGCAGCAGCAGCAGCAGCAACAGCATGACTAGTGGCAGCAGGGCTCCCTCGCCCATGCGTCAACAGCAGCAGCAGCAGCAACAGCAGCAGCAGCAGCAGCAGCAGCTACCTCCAATAAGAATCCCTTCGAGAGCAACCAATCCACAGAACCCTTCAAATTTGTATACTGCTGCAGCGATGGCGCATGCAAATTCAGCAGCTGCCGCAGCTTTATTACTCCTGCTGCATAAGCCTGCGCGCACCCGCCCCACAGCCCTCAGCAGCAGCAGCTGCTGCTGCTGCTGCAGCAGAAACAGCAGCAGCACTAGCAGCCGCAACAGTGAACGCAGCAGCTGAAACAGCAACGGTAGCACCGGCAACAGCAACAGCAACAGAAGAAACAACAAAAACAGCAGCAGCAACAACAACACCAACAGCAACAGAAGCAGCAGCAGCAAGAGCAGCAGCAGCAGCAGCAGCAGCAGCAGCAGCAGGACCTACTCTTCGGACAGCCAGGCGGGACCCTCGACGGCCCACAGCTCGCAGTTCGCTGGAAATGAGTTTTGCTGCAGCAGCAAAAGCAGCAGCAACAAACCGTGCTGCAGCGCAGAATGTGGATGCAGCAGCAGCAGCAGCAGCAACAGCGGCGGAGCGGCCAACAGGAGCAGCAACAGCAGCAGCTTGCCTGATGAGGTAAGGCTCTGGTGCAGCAGCCGCAGCTGGTGCCTCACATTCTCAACCCGTTCCCTTGAAATCAATAGTCGCTGTTGCTGCTGCTGCTGCTGCTGCTGCTGCTGCTGCTCGTGCAGGACCAGATGCAGCAGCTGCCTTGCTGTGGGGTCTTGAACTCGAGCAGGGAATGACTTGAGAGCAGCAGCAGCTGCTGCTGCTGCCTTGGTTGCCTGCACAGCATACTGCTGCAGCGCGACAGCAGCAGCAGCAGCTGCTGCTGCTGCTGGGGTCTTGTTAAATGCAGGCAGCGGCTGCTGCAGCGGCGGCTGCAGCGACTGCAGCCAATCTAAGGGGGGGCTGCGCGGCAGCACAGAGGAGGTGGGGGGTGGGGGTTTAACATCAGCTGCTGCAGCAGCAGCAGTTGCTGCTGCTGCTGCGGCGGCTGCTGCTGCTGCTGCTGTTGGCGGGGCAGGAGCGCACTTCCTCACGAGGCGCGGATGCTGCTGCAGCAGCGCGGGGTCTGTAGCAGCAGCAGCAGCGACAGCAGCAGCAGCAGCAGCAGCAGCAGCAGCGCGGTGGCTGCAGCTGCATGCAGACTGCCTCCACTGGAAGGCCTCTGCAGTGTCTAGGGAGCGCAGCAGCAGCAGCAGCAGCAGCAGCAGCAGCAGCAAGAAATGAGTAATGGAGTGCATGCGCTTCGGTGTAGCCGTCGTCAACAAACCCCAAGTCTAAACCCTAAACCCTAAACCCTAAACCCTAAACCCTAAACCCTAAACCCTCGAGGGTTTGCTCGCGCCGGTGTGGCCTGCTGGAGCAAGCGGGGTATAAGAGGAACCCCCCATGAAATTCATATATTTTCAGTGTTATTATTGTTTTTTAATTTATTATTATTTATTTTTATTATTGTATTTCTATTTTTATTTTATTATTCCAAATTCACAGCCTCTGCATGCAGCTGCATGCACAGACCCCCCTCCCTGGCTTGGTCGGCGTAGGATCGAAGCCCAAACCCTAAACCCTAAACCCTAAACCCTAAACCCTAGAAGCCTAAACCTCAAAACCCTAAACCCCAATTCTTAAACCCTAAACCCTGTCTTGTTTTTGTACTGTTCGAGCGAGGACAACGGGAGACTGGGGTATTGCCCACATAAGACTGCTTATAAGGGTTTAGGGTTTAGGGTTTATAGGGGTTCAGCATTTTCTATGTAGGGTTTAGATTAACGAGAACTAGGGTTTAGACTAGGGTTTTGGGCTTTACGCTTTATTTATTATTCTTAATATTATTTATTCTTCGGGCTAGGGGCCATATGAGTAAATAACATTATTTTCTTCCTGGGTTTGAGGCAATATAAATAGATTAAATAAACAAAATAGATAAACAAAAATGAATAAAATAAATTCATTAAAACACACAGCCGCCACAGGCTGTCTTATGCCTGCATGCATGCAATCTCTCTGCATGCACTACATTATATACGTATATATATATATATATATATATATATATAAT
>HG713044.1:0-22407 GCA_000499725.1 Eimeria brunetti | reverse complement strand
TATATATATATATATATATATATATATATATATATATATATATATATATATATATATATATATATATGGTCTAACTGCTCTTTAAAAATGTGCGCAGAATCGCCTATAACGTTTCAAAAACCAATAAGCACAAGTATAACCCCTTCAGTGCCGGAACGCCGCAGCCTTGAGGAGTATTGGGAGTGTTCCCACAGGCGGATATGACAAAAAAGCTCACCTTCTGAATCGCCATAGACTGCATGTCAGCCGCAAACTGCAGTGCGCATACGGAGCTGTTCCACTGTTGCAATTTGTTGAAAAATGAATGCAATTTCCTCCATATTCTCATCCACTTGAGACAAATACGGGCGAGCACGCGTATTGGTTGTTTTTTCTGATTGTTTTTTCGAACAGAGCAAAACGTTCAAGCTGTCAACTGCAACAATTGTATAAAGCAGACACAGTCTGGCGTGATACTCGTTGCCTTTCTTATTGCCTCGTTTTGATGATAAAAGTCCTGACGTTATGCTACTTTGTGCTCAACCGTTCACCGTCAATTCATGCAGGTGCCCCCACCCGTACGGCCACGTGGCGATGTGTCTTGTCGGGTACGGCATGACGAGCAGCTATGCACTGCGACGCTAAACTTAAATGAGGCAATCTATGAAGCGCCGTTGTTTTGCCTAGCTGCCCTGAAAGCTCTGTATGTTTTGCGAAGAACACGCCACTTCGCACGAAAGATTTAAGGCTATACATTACAATGAAGGCCATGCGACATCAGCTGGGCATGTTCTTGTCGAATAAGTGAAGGCCGCAACAGACTCTCTGAATTGAGCATGGCATGCGGCTGCAAAAAGCGCAGTGGCTATAAAAACTGAACAGTACTGTCATGAGACCGGGGAACACAAACATCAAGACTAGAATGAACGTAAAGCCATCACCACATACAGCTAGCCGCCTCGTGTTCGCCGGTGACTGGTGCATCCGTGTAACATGCACACCTATCACCCGCGCGTACAAGCAAACCACAGTAAGAAGGGATCTGGCACAGGCGGCAGAACCGACGCATTATACGCCCACACGCCAAACGGAAACAGGAATTAACCGTTTTGCTGTAACAAAGGGAAACATCCAAAGTAGTACAGATCACAAACGCGGGCACAACCAATTGTCACTACCAGTGGGCGGCGTCCAGCAGCCCATGAATACGGAAGCAGCTCAAGAGTTTTGCAACCTGCGCAAAGACTTGAAAAACAGCTCATCCCATGGTGACAATGGCAACAGGGAACACTTTTACCGGAAAATCTTCGCAGGCATGTAAAGGATAGCTTAAGTGACCCTCATAGTTCATATTTGCACGAGAACGGCGGTAACCAACTCGCCATCCGGAGATGCCTTTGTGCGGCTAAACTGATACATTGTCGGCACAGTCACTGCTTACAACGGCGTGGCTACAGATTTGGGTAGGTCATCAACATTTTGTGTCTGTCCGTATTCTGTTTGCATCTCAACATTCTTTCCACATTTCAGCTTCTTATTTTGCAAGCAGGACCAGATTAAACCGTTTGCATATATGCAAAAGAAGATGCAGCCGCACGTATCGGCTACATCACCGCTAGACGGAAGGCATTAAATGCGTGGAAGGCGTGGAGGTTAATCAAACGTCCCCCGCAGTAAAGCGGCTTCTCTACGACTCTTACAGCCTGCTTGAACGAGCCAATCCCCGATACGTATGCGGGTTTAATAGTCACCATGTGTATCAACTGCCTATAGATCACGTACGTATTCACTAAGAGCAACTTGAAACATGCTTATATGCCAAAGGATATGCCGAACAGAACATAGCACAGCCAACCGTTGATTTTGATGTGTCCCCTATGGCACCTTAGCGGATCATCAAGGGAATACTAGAGCTCGCTTTCGTATAAATATCCCTGGAACCGTATTGTCTTGTGTTTTCCTACAGGCAGAGACAACAAGGTTTGATGGTAGCAGAGAGCAACCCTCTGCGTTGATCCCATTCTCTGCACGTACTTTCTGCTGCAGAGGTGGGAGGCAATAGGGAGACGAGCAACAATCTATGCACCTTCGCCGACCAGCTGTGCAGCCCTACCATGAGCCGTAAAAGGAGGGAGCAAAGGGGACGAATAGCGCTTTCCTTTGGCATTCGGACATATCTAGGGTACCGCCGCAAACGCGGGAGTGAGAACTCAGGGCGAAAGAGGCTATGCGCACTGGAACCCTCAGTCCCCCAAGTTTCCGCTACGCGTTTGCTTGTTGATTGCAATTTGCTGGGAGTCTTTCTGCAGCGGCGTACAGCACAACATCGGCAAACAATGAGGATCGACAGCTGAACTAACCCAGTAAGGCCGTTATCTGAGAACCATTCGCCTTGTCTGCTAGTACTAGTCGGAAAAATGCCTTGCTAACTCACTCCCTTTGTCCACGCCGATGAGACATCATGATCAAAACAATCAAAACATTCATTTCATTCCCCCGTCAAAACATTTTGCAAACGGACGTTAGTCTGCTCAGGAGGAATATTCCGCTTCTAATATTCTCTGCGGTTTGCGTTCGTCGAAGACGTGTCAGTTGTGCGTGTCGTTTAGGCTGTCACGCTCTACCAAGGAACAGGCAACAACTGATCCACATTTTCGACACGCGAGCAAAATCTCTATTAGAGATTTCAGGACAGCGAAGTACTGTTTAGCTTACAAACTACACCCAGGCAAATCCGCTAGGCTGATGGCGGTCGTCCACAAGAAGCAGCTTGCAGTCTTGCTCTGGTTAATTGGGCTCATTTAATATGTTAAAGCGGTGAAGCTCTACCGTAAGCCGTAGAAGTAGGGAGCAGTGGCGGCGAATATGTCTGCGTGTCCCTCACGTGACGCATGTTCCACCGAGTCTGGCAAAGCAGGCATCGTAATGCTCAGTAACACCACAGACAACTATATAAACATCACGATGGGCCTCCACAGATTTATCAATTGCCAATACACTCAGCCTTGGGCACGCCGGCCTTTTCAGCAACTAACACAGCCTATCTACAAACTTGGCAAGCATGCCGCGACTTTGGCTACGAGATGTGGGCGGAAACAGTCAGCTAGTAGGTAGTGACGGGTAGGACAAAGGCCATCATCGATCGGCATCATTTTACGTCCAAACAGTCGTTTGCTCCCATCTCAAACGAGAAGGGCTGCCACAGGTGTAATTCCTAGACCGCACATTGTATGGAATACCCATTCACCTCTCCAGTATGCACCGAACGATTCCATGCTGCCCAGTAGTCTTTCATTCCCTCCAGTCGGTTGCTCAACGTTATACAAGCACAAACTGCAACTGCCCTACGGACGTGATGCACCTGGCCAGTAGCCCTATGTATGGCGGGGCATCTATGCTAATTTGTATCTCTGGGCCGCCCGCGAATCTCGGTTATTCGCACTAAAGGCTAACTACATGTCGCCACAAGTATGAAAAACATACACGCCTTTTTTAAGTCTACTGCGGCAGACGTCTACACAACAGTCGCACGCACCAAACCGAGAATTCCAAACCCAAGAAAAATCTTCCTCAATATGACAGCTAACCGCATTCATGCAATGTGCTTATCCAACACAACAGCTGCGTTAAACAAAACATGGAATCGTGCGCCTGCTATTCAGATGCCACTTGCCGTATGACCGTTTCCCCAACATGGAGCAGTTTGGTTGCAGCATGTGAGTTATCGTCACTCATGCCGAAAACATCTCTGCCAAGCTGTGCCAGGCCATGCCATGACCCTTCCCTATCGAGGGTGCGAAGCTGCTACAGAAAGTCTTACCATGAGGAAACGCTTAACAGAAAAGCAAAACACCAACGCAACCAGTGGATCCTTAAATTTCGGCACACGCAAACACAGTCCTCGGGATAACAGGAAATGCACATAAAGCATCGCTACAGGGATATAACTGCACGATCAGCTATTTCTCCTAGGCCAATCAACACATTCCCGCTCGCCCATCAAGAATTGCGTGCTGACGCAAATTACATGCCTGAGTACCACGCCTACTTAAGAGCCAGTAACATTGCTCGCATAAATGACGTGCCGGGCTGCGGGGTTCAGTCCACACACCACACAACAGGATTGTCGAAGCCACGAATACAAGGCACACAAAGCTGTCCCCTGACGCGTCCAATTCTCGTCGACAGCCGCGCTGCATTGCCGTGAGTGAGTGCCCCTGCACCTGCACGGGGAGAGCAGACACACTTTCTGAATTACCATGCAGCTCCCGCAGACGTATGCACTTCCAGTTCACGCCGTGATATCCAACAAGCAGCAAACATTAACACAGGCTCTTCTTCAAGCATCAAAGGAAAACCGTGTAGCTGCCCGCATATTGTGTAGAGTTCATCCAACAAAGCCCTTCGCCCCAGAGCTATTGTCTCGAAGATGCAGGCATTCCCACAGTGCAGCTTTCTACGCACCTGGACACTCGCGGAAACTTGACAGAACCAGCAACACTACCCTCAGCAACTGTTTCCAAACACTCCCACAATCTGACAACCAAACCTCCGTAGTCGATTGTACAAACCCAACAGTAAACTACGCGTGGGCCAGTATTCGCTACGCCTGACCTCCTCTCGTCTCCTCTTTCCGAAACCCGTCGCCCGACCATGCCACCACTGCGAATCCATCCAACGCCGACAACCGCTCGGAGCTGCTCCAATCCAGAGCGTCTCCCGCATGCCGCAACTTCACAATGAGGTGAGCTGAAGGTCCAGATGCGCACGGCCAGATCGCGGCTGCTAGGACTTCAACGACCCTGCACGCCACCAATTCACTCAAGTCCATGGTACACTCGCCCCCCATCCAAATACTGCGCTTTTTCACCCCCCAAACGCATTCAAAAAACGTCGTGCTGAAGCGGCGTATGCCCCGCCGTCCCCCGGACCATTCAAAACCGTGCTCCTGCCCCTGCGCCACTGTTACTGTTCACCTGTAGCTGTGAATGTCACGACAGCCAATCCGCGTCAATCATGCATGGTAGCAAGCAACAACGAAACAGGACCACAGGGATGTCTGCAAGCACCTCAGTAACTCTGTGTAGCTACGTCCACCCCCTGTAGAGTCTCAACAAATTCGGGTCCCGCAGAGGTGTCTGTCGCAGAACTAAACGATGCTAAATATGTCTACCGGTGATGCAGAGCCTTGTGCATGCAGAATAGTGATGGCCTATACCTGCTCCCGCAGCAGTTGTTTGTCACAACCTGTCATCATCTATGATTTTCTTTGAATTCAGTCACGCTATGCTCATTAGTCGGAGAGATTCCACTCGTGATTTGCGACACCCAAAATGTTTTAATCTGAAAGCTTTTTGAGCATATTCACATGCGTTCATAGTTGATATGTCGGTGGCCGTATGCCCCCCTGTAGTTCGTGGTGGCTTTCGTTCTTGTAAAACATGGAGTGATTTGTTTACCTCGTCTGTAGTAGACTGGCAACCTGGTGCAAAGGCCTTATCCAGCAGCAAGCTTTGCACCTTCTACATTTATGCCAGCACCACTCGTGGAGTTGATGAAAGCACTGTGCAGGGGACAAGTGACGGTGGATCCACGTCAAGGACGCAGCACTCGTCACTGCCAGGTGACGAGTGGTCTTTTCCGGCGGAATGCACTGAACATAAGCTGCATCTCACCTTTTTTTCCTTGCCTTAGTTTGGGTAACCATTCAGGTGGACACCCATCCCAGTTTGGCGCCGTGCAGCGCTAGTCTCTCTGCGCAGTCGGATGCGGTTTTCTGACGGGTCCGCATAAATTTGCCTGTCCCTTCCCAACGTGCCAGGAACATAACGCACATCGCCTTCAGCGTAGGGTACGGCACCTTTTTGGGCATCTGATTCAGCGAGCAAGCCTAACGTGGCTCTGGTAGTAACAGATGTTCTCACCTACAGCTCGAGAAACTCCTTATGGAGTAGAGAGAAATAATATACGAGCAAGATGTGTGCCCACGTATTTCATTCCCTCAAGTGGCCATGTAAATTTGCTTGGCCACCTACTGCTCGCATGCAGACACTTTAGAAAATAGACGCGATATCGAGGCACGCCATACTACTCATTCACATGTAACCCTTTTCACTGATGGACTTGCACGCACAGACTGGGCGTTCATTGCGTTACGAAATCAATGGACAGGCCTTTCAAGGGACAATGGAGAAACACAAATTATGTTCGTGCCCGCTGTAAGCACCTTAAGAAAAAGTGATAGTTCTATGCTTATAGCTAGTTTTGTTTGGCCCGCCTGTGCTGCTCGTGCTGTACGGGAGTCATACGTGAGGTTGTCAACAACACATTCACTGCCGAATCGGCAATGAACCGAAAGCCCGAATCCTGAGTCTAGAACACTACTGCCCCGTTGCAAACGAAACGAACACCATACGTTTCATGTACTGTACTAGACTATGCAAAAGAGCATGTGCTAAAATACGTTTTTATCACTGGTTTTGCGGATTTCATGCCTTGGCGCATACTAGCTGAATTTCGCAGGGGCGAAGGGCAAGTGCATCCGCCGCACCCTTGTTCGCCGGTGATCGAGGACACGTTTTCTCTCCAAATGAACTTCGGGGTTTAGCGAAACTTGGGCTGCTTGACTCTTTCTCACGTTTCCACTTGGTTTTTCTGCCAATGTGACAGGCTGTAGCCACAATGCAATTCTGGAGTATGATTTTACCGTCACGTATAGCGGGGCATGTGACGTCACCATTAATGCAACTTACAGGCACAATGCATGCGACGTGATAATACACTTCTTCAAAATGCATTGCACAACAAGCTGCTAATCCGCAACACGGCGCTTCACAGTCAATCTATAGAACATAACATAGGCGAGGACTAGCAAAATCACCGCTTGTCTCTGCATTCCCATGGAGCAGTAGTTCTACCCTTAAAGGACTGTGGAATTCCTACTAGAGGCTTGCATGTTTGCTGGGTGCGAGAGACGGATATGCAATCTAGAAGCACCCCATGACGGGCGATATCAGGGCACTGAAAAGTCACAAAGGTCATTGTCACGAATGCCAAACCATGAATAAAAACTCGTCGTAATCCTGTAGAATCGGGTGTGGGCATCCCCACATACCTTAGCGTTCCCGTATACAATTATACCCCCTTAACATGTCTTGACCTCTCCGAAAACCGCATATTAAAGCAACCTGTGTCTACCAAAATCGTGTACCACCCACTGTATCGTCAGGGGTACAATCAGGACTCTTACTTCATCGGTGCTCTAAGGGTTTGCCGTTTAAACTAGTGTCCCGCGCTGATTTCGATTGAAGACGCGAATTTTTATTTTCGTCTTGGTAAGCCGGTTGGCTTCTCAGTAATCTATCGTTCAGTCGCGATCAGGTCAGCTATCGAAAACGCGAATTTAAATCTAAATCAAATTGTAAAATCACGCCACGTTTCGCAACGCATAACATTGAACATTCAGTCAGCAAGCCGCATAAGGCCACCGAAATACCATACTTTTTCAGTATGGACTGATGGCCATTTGGCCAGCAGCAAACTCGCTCGCCTGTTCCTTCGAAGCAAACAATGGATTTAAGGCTGCCAAGGAAGCAGACATTGGATTCGGAAAGAATATTGAAGAATCGTCACGAGAACATGTGGTTCTATCATTGCGCGAAATATAACTGCTCATTAACGACATCGGTAACGCCATACGCTAGACTCCATTAAGAACGCGGCATGCTCCGCCCGTTATTCCAAATTATTCAACCTAACAGACGCGCTCCCGGGCTTGGCTTGCTGAAGGAACACAACAGAGAACAACCCTACTCCGGTATCCGATTCTGTGTTCCTTCTCTATGTGGGTTCAAATCAATGGCACATATGTGCACTCGCCAACGGGCAAGTGGCGCCTTGTGTCGGCACCCCAACTGTCCAGTGCACGATATCCCTCGTGGCAGTTTATCGCCTTGAGGTTACAACATTTTTTGCTGGGTATTTCGAATCGTCTGGATACGCCCTTTTGAAGTCAAGCCAGTTGCATTTTTCCCCAGTTATTTCCACCGTGGAGCGCCCCATGAACCCATCTACTCGCACGGAAAACATAGCTAAGGCTTTTAGAGTCCAGGGACCATACCAACATGATCTTCCAAGACAAACGATGGTGCGCAGACAATTAGGCATCGTACCCCCTGCAGCAAATACCGCGCCAACTTACGTACTAAGAAACGCTTCATTACTGTGACCCGGACATTTTCTTGTGAATACCCTAGTCGGTCTGGCAGTAAATGTGACACAACCACCCGGATGTTACGCCAATCGCTGCTGCCGAGCAGCGCATTATGGGCACCTGCTTTGCCGACGGTCGCTCCGTTGAACTGCGCGGCTAGGCTGTTCACGGACAAATGCATACGCAAACGCAGAAGCGCTAGGCGAGGCACACGGACAAGCATACGCACTTTTTCTCCGAGTTCACTGCGTCTCTACAATTAACGGGCAGTGTTGGTCGCCTTTTGGGTGTCAGCTCCTGCGCAGTAGATCTTAGCTCTCGTAATATGCGCATTACCACATTCCAACTTGCCGGAGGCTACAAAGCACCGCATGCAACTAGTACAGTGGTGATATCCCTACCTGTGATGCCTGCGACAGGTAGCTACAAACGCTAGAAAGTGTTTTTCGTGGCAGGCGAGCCTCCACCAGTTGTATTTTAGGCTGTTTCTCCTTTTAAAGGAAACATGAAACTTGTGAAGGCCTGCCTTAAGGAGGCTGCCAAGCCGAATCGCGGATGTAATAACGCTTGATCCTAGTTTCGCAAATGCACACTAAATCGTTATCGATAGCTATGCCACCCTCCATCACATGGGTTAACATGCGCGTGTGCACCTGCTAGACAGCATCCCATGCAATGCCCTGATTCCCCGAAACACCTGTAAGCAGTATAAGCAAGCTATGCGTATAGTTCGGCGACTTAGGACCGGCGTCCGATTATAGGGAAATCAGCGCCCGCTATTCGACTGCACCTATGGAGCTTTTTTGGTAATGAAGGCAGGGGCTTCGGGTATGCACGCACTAGCTGCAAGGTAAGCTACCCATTGCAGTTCTCTGCAAAAAAATGTATAGCTACCCGTGCTGCAACTTTGCAATGCTGCCCCACGTATTCACGGAAAACTGGAATTGATTGCTCTGCCCTTCTCAAAAACATCGTTTAAGCTATGGTTACCGCCGGCGCGCACTGGTGGGGCCTTCAAAGTTTTCTGTGTTAATCGGCGCATGCACCAGCTGCACGGTGTAACCTCTGTTCTAGCCCGTTCTATCCTGTTTTCTTCTATAAACAGAACACAAAACCTGTCAAGTCACGCTAGCAAAGTGTTCGTTACTGCGTTCATGTGCATTCGAAACGAGGAAATACTTCGTGCTTATACAGAGGCGTCAACTGACTACACAAGCACAGTCGCGACCTGTCATTCACAGCATGTTCTTCATATGGATATCCAGCATGCAACAGAGGTGTTACACCTGGATCCTTTCTTTAGCAGGGACCGCTGGTACAAACATTTGTGGTGCACAAATTGTGCTGCTTCGCCTTGGGTACCGGCTAAGCTCAATGCCACTACACTGGCCTCGTTGCAGTTAGACCCCACTAGTGTAGTAGGTGAAGGCAGGAAACCAGGGGGTTGTCTTCAACTAGTCAACGCCAAATAGCCAACTAGTCAAAATAAGTGAATCTTTTTGAGCGTCACTCCGTCCAAAACAGGATGCGCCACAGATACGGCACTGCGGGATCTGACACTGCGGTGCAGCCAGCACAACCTTTATTGTACGCCATGATACCCGAGGAGAGTGGCTGTGTAGCGTTACTACGCGCATGTGTGAACCTGTGCACACGGGCATAAACGTCGTTCGCCTTTCCACTAATATAATGAACGGTATCAATGAAGGAATCTCTAGCCACTCCTACGGCAACAAAACGCATTCGCCAAAGGCCAACAACCCCAAGCCGAAAAACTAGAGGTCCTCGTACAAGCTGGTCATCCGATGCGGGCTTAGCAAAGCGAATAGTTTATTAACTCCCGCAATATTTGTAGTTGGGGCAGCTGATCTTGGCCTTGACTGAGCGGCACTTCTACTTATCCAAGAGGGTACTGCACTGCTGGAGCTGTACACCATGAGGCTGCCTTAATTCCACTAGCGACGCCATTATATGTGCACGCACTTGCTTTACACCATTCGAGCACATTGTAGCATCGCTGAATGTGCTCATTCCACGGTAGCATACGCTGCACTTACAGCGCTGCGGTTGGACCGCTTATAGAGCAGCACTGGCGCAGTGCACAATGTGCATCATTTGTTGCGCTATCCGCGACGGACCGCTGCGCACCACACGCCTGTGGGAAACCATGCACGCCCACATAGGCGTCTTCGCAGCTCCGAATGGCCCAGCGAGAGTGAGAAACAGCCACATGTCAAGTCACTGCTGCTGCAACGCTGAGCAATAAGCGAAGATCATGCGTGCCACGAGAAAAATGTGAAAACCGTCGTACACGCTAGTCAACGAACAAGCAACACTTTGCGTGGCACGCATATCGACCTCAAAGACGACGACAACCACTCAGTCTCCTGCGCGGTCGCCCTGTCAGTGATACGGTGGCACAAATACACCTATGCAGCCCAGCCACCATTTGCAGGGCATCAAACGCTTTCACAGTGCCAACCTGGTCCCTCAAAATACACTGCTAAAACGGGACACCCCACACAAATTACGTGCAGATTAAGCACCCGGCAACCGAAGTGGTGGTGTGTCATGCGTCCTCTGCTGCATCCTGCAGGCCTGATATACGTCCTCTGCACCTGCATATAATCCTGTACTCATTCGCTTAGCCCTGAAGAAGACCAAAGCAAATCACACCGCAACAGACGCTGCTTCTGGCTTGCAATCAAATACTGCATCCTACACTACCCGAGCAGTGGCGTCCAACTGGAGCTATACGACTCTACGGGTACACGGTTGCGGCTCGCTTGTCCGCTAGAAATTCAGCGACCGACCAACTGCAAGGTCGGCAAACGCTCAGTAAGCACGTGCAATGTATTTGCCACCAATGTAGCTTATTTCTATAGATACCCTAAGCATCCCCTTTGTTTGTGCGTGCAGGTGCCTATCTAAGCACGCTCCGAATCGCACACTGTTGTCATCGCTTCGTCTGGTGCTGTGCTGTGTGCTACTCGCGCCAAACTAAAACATACGCAGCGTAGCGTAAAAATGTAGCGAGATCGGTGATGGACGTAGGCTTGCGCACATTCCCCAGAAACATAACGCTTAATATTCCCGATTGTTACATGCCCAGTCCTTCACTCGATAAGGTATGTACACTCACGTGCGTGAAACTGGTACTCACGAGCTTTCGAGAAACAAAAGATATTGAGCCGATCCAAGTGCTTTTTTCCAGCAAAAGAACGTGAAATAGGCGCGCTAATGTGGGCTCAAGTGCCGTATTTGGCGCAGCACGGCGCGTGTTGCGTGCCGTGCAATTCGTCACGAGCCGCTGTGCAGTGTCACCCACCACATGCAAGTGCTGAACCGTGCACACCGGTGTACAGCATCTTTGGCGTTTTCACCAATGCAAAGAACACGATCAAAACTGAAGTCGTTAATCACTGTGCCGGCAACGCAGAATGCTCGTCACATGTCAACCGTCCCAAGCAGAGACGATGCAGGTTCCCGTACACTCTGGCCTCGGACAATTCAAAGCCCTTCCAGCAATGCTAATCCCTCAACCCCTGAAGACTCTGTAAGTGCCTAGGCCACACATTTGTACGTCAAACAGCGGACCTACTGTTTTTCCGGCGCATATCATTTGGGCTGCCTCAACCTCACATGCCAAGCATGATATTTAAACGCACTCGCTTTATATAATTTTAGCACACCGTAGCACCGCTAAAGCATTATAGTCCACGACAATATCTGGTGCACTTACAGCGCTGCGGTTGACCCGCGTCTGAGGCAGCATTCGCCTAGGGACAAGCTTGCGTTGCACGCCATGCTCTGCGCGCCTGAGCACTACGGGGTAATATCACATGCCTGAGGGGAACCATGCACGCCCACATAGGCGTCTTCGCAGCTCCGAATGGCCCAGCGAGAGCGGGAAACAGCCAGATGTCAAGTCACTGCTGCTGCAGCGCTGAGCGCGAAGGATCAAACATCCAATAAGGAAACAATTCGAGCCATCGTATGCTCTGGAGGGACGGGCAAAGCTTTGCGTGGCACTGCAGGCCTGACGTACATCTTCCGCATTTGTATAGGCTCATGCACTAATTGGCTCCTGCTCGGGCGAAGACCAAACCAAGGCACATCGCATTCGATACACTATGAATTCTACACTCAATCACTCCAATCCACGCTAGGCAGGCACTGGCGTCCAACTGAAGCTACACTGCCCTACAACCACACAGGTAGGGATCTCCTATCTGCTGCAAATTTAGCTGTCGATAGAATGCATGGACAACAGAAGTCCTGCAAGCGTATGCTATCCATCTGGTACCAATTCAGCATCTTCCCAAAGGGCCCCAAACCGTCGGAGTTTTGTTTATTCGTGCGAACGCCTACACAAACACACTCCATCTCTACCCGCAGCTCCCATGGCCTCCGTCTGGTGCTCTGCTATGTGCTACTCGTGCCACATTAAAACATAGGCAGCGCACCGTAAACATCTGGAAGACTCAAAGACGGACGTGGAGCTTGCGCACATTCCCCAGAAGCATGAAGCTGAATCTTCACATTTGTTTTATGCATAAGGTTTCATTCACCCTACCAATGCACGTAAATGAAATAGATTGACACTCACTCGCTTTCGAGCGACCGACGCGATTGAGAAAAACGGAGTTCATCTCACTCCAAATAGCACGTGTTAAAGGTGCGATGCTGCGGCTTATAGTGCCATGTTTGAATTCGGAAAACTTGTCTACCGTGCGATTCGTCATGTCGCAAGGCCAATACGCGAATCCGTGCTCACGTAAATATCTGTGCCGTTTCTACCGACATAGCATACAAAGACAACATGTAATCTATAACCAGTACACCGGTAGCATCACCGGTATAAACAACACTCAACCGGTATAAGTCCTCGTACACTCTGGCGCCGAAGCAATCAACGCGTTTCAAGCGACGCAAGCCGTGTGCCAACTCCAAAATTAATAGCGACTGAGACAACAGCTTCTGCCGGTGATTAAGGGACAGCACTTGTCAACAACTCTATAGACGTCGTCTTGTATGCATGTATCTCATTTGTCCTATCTAGATTCCACTAGCGCAAGGATTATTTGTTAACATGCACTCGCTGTAGACCATTCGAGCATATTCAAGCGCCGCCGAAGCAACGGAGTCTAGAACAGCATCTTCTGCATCTACGGTGTTACGCTTGGCCCGCGGCTACAGCAGCACTCTCACAAGGCACAGCCTGTATGGCGCGTCCTGCTACTCACGACGGAGCCATGCGGAGCATTAGCAAGCACCTGCGTAGAACTACACATATCCACACAGCCACCTTTGCACCTTCTAATGACCCTGCGAAGGCGAGAGGAAAGGATGTCTCCAACTGCTACTGCTGCAACGCTGAGCATTACTTGGAGACCAAACGTGCGAAGAGCAAAAGGAGCAAACCACCCAAAGTACTGGTTCGTGAAAAGGCAACACCTTCCACGGCACATAGATCGCTCCCTAACACGACGACCGCTCACCTTCCGGTGGGCTCGGCTTGCTGGTGCTAGAGCTATAACCCTGGCAGTGTTTGCAGTGCATCAAACGCTTCCGCAATGTCAAACTGTTTGTCATGCCTTAGAGCGCACTGCTAAAACACCACAAACCACACAGTACTGCGTCTGCTTCAAACGCGTCGGCAGCTTTCCACGGTAACCGAAGCGGCGGTGCCTACTTCTCCCTCCACTGTATCTTGCAGGCCTGAGTTTCATCTTCCGCATCTGCATAGGCTCATGCACTAATTGGCCCCAGCCCTGACAAAGGCCAAAGCAAACAACACCGCAATCGGCGCAACTCCTATTCTACAGCCAAACAATCCGGTCCACGCTAGCGGCAGTGACGTCCAACTGGAGCTACATTGCCCTACAACCACACAGGTAGGGATCCCCTCCCGTACCTCCTGCATATTTTTAGCCGTCGGCACATGGCGTGGCCAACAGAAGTCCTGCAAGTGTATGCTATCCATCTGGTACCAATTCAGCATCTTCCTAAAGTGCCCCAAACCGTCGGATTTTTGTTTGTTCGTGCGAACGCCTACACAAACACACTCCATCTCTACCCGCAGCTGTCGTCGCTTCCGTCTGGTGCTCTGCTGTGTGCTACTCGTGCCGCATTAAAACATAGGCAGCACACCGTAAACATCTGGCTGATTCAGCAGCGGACGTGGTGTTTGTGCACATTCCCCAGAAGCATGAAGCTGAATCTTCACATTTGTTTTATGCATAAGGTTTCATTCACCCTACCAATGCACGTAAATGAAATAGATTGACACTCACTCGCTTTCGAGCGGCCGACGCGATTGATGAAAAAGGAGTTCATCTCACCCCAAATATCCAAATACGGTGTATTACAAGTGCAGCGTTACGGGCTCCAGTGCCGCTTTTAAACTAGGAAAGCATGTAACGCTGACCCGACATCCGTAACGAGTCTCTCGTCACTGTCAGCACTCGCATGCGCGGGATTCGGACAGACCGCATAGATGCCTTTGTGCTTCTACTGAATCTAGGAGAGGAAGTAAAATATTCAATTTCCAATCACTAGGCCGGGTACGGAGAATGTTCGCCATCGACAACCGTCACAGGGAAATCCCGTACGCTCTGGTCCTGGAAAATTGAGTACGTGCCTACCAAGGAGCTTCACTTGACAATTTGTCGAGCGCTAACGTTCAGGGCAACTGTCGGTAGCGGTGGTTGAGCCTACGCGTCAAAGCGTCAAAGCTACACTATGTTTAGATGTCCGGTTGCGTGCACAACCATCAGGTTTGGCGTGCCTGAATTCGACTCGCGTAAACATATTTACAGGCACCTGCTTTAGACCCTCCGGACACATTGAAGTGCCACAGAAACGGCCTAGCCCACGACAGCATCTGCTGCACTTACAAGGGCACGTATGAACAGCGCTTAGAGGAGCACCTCTGCAGGCAGGACAGCTGGTATCACATGCCATGCTTTCCACCACGTACCGCAGCATTAACGCGTGCGTATGTAGAGCCATGCATACCCAAACGAGCGTTTTTGCAGCATCTATTGGCCCACCGAAAGCCAGCAACCCCCTCACGTCCAAACACGAATGTTGAAACGCATAGCTTTAGCCTAAGGTCGGACGTGAGAAAAGAAAAAAGTGCAAGCCATCCTACGCTCTGGTCCATAAACGAGCAACGTTTGGTGTAGCACGCAGATCACCCTTAAGAATGACGGGCATTCAGTCTCCTGGTGGGTTGTCTTTGCAGTGATAAAGCTGTACAACTACACCTATGCAAGCCAGGCACCATTGGCAGTGCATCAAACGCTTCCGCAATGTCAAACTGTTTGTCATACCTTAGAGTGCACTGCTAAAACACCACAAACCACACAGTACTGCGTCTGCTTCAAACGCGTCGGCAGCTTTCCACGGTGACCGAAGCGGGGGTGCCTACTTCTCCCTCCACTGTATCTTGCAGGCCTGAGTTTCATCTTCCGCATCTGCATAGACTCATGCACTAATTGGCCTCAGCCCTGACAAAGGCCAAAGCAAACAACACCGCAATCGGCGCAACTCCTATTCTACAGCCAAACAATCCGGTCCACGCTAGCGGCAGTGACGTCCAACTGGAGCTACATTGCCCTACAACCACACGGGTAGGGATCCCCTCCCGTACCTCCTGCATATTTTTAGCCGTCGGCACATGGCGTAGCCAACAGAAGTCCTGCAAGTGTATGCTATCCATCTGGTACCAATTCAGCATCTTCCTAAAGTGCCCCAAACCGTCGGATTTTTGTTTGTTCGTTGGAACGCCTACACAAACACACTCCATCTCTACCAGCAGCTGTCGTCGCTTCCGTCTGGTGCTCTGCTATGTGCTACTCGTGCCACATTAAAACATAGGCAGCACACCGTAAACATCTGGCAGATTCAGCAGCGGACGTGGTGTTTGTGCACATTCCCCAGAAGCATGAAGCTGAATCTTCACATTTGTTTTATGCATAAGGTTTCATTCACCCTACCAATGCACGTAAATGAAATAGATTGACACTCACTCGCTTTCGAGCGGCCGACGCGATTGATGAAAAAGGAGTTCATCTCACCCCAAATATCCAAATACGGTGTATTACAAGTGCAGCGTTACGGGCTCCAGTGCCGCTTTTAAACTAGGAAAGCATGTAACGCTGACCCGACATCCGTAACGAGTCTCTCGTCACTGTCAGCACTCGCATGCGCGGGATTCGGACAGACCGCATAGATGCCTTTGTGCTTCTACTGAACTAGCAGGGAAAGTAAAGTATTCAATTTCCAATCACTAGGCCGGTTACAGAGAATGTTCGCCATCGACAACCGTTATAGGCAACAAAGTGTCTAGTCCCCGTACAGCCTGTCCCTGGAGAATTCAACGAGTAACCACCAAGGAGCTTAACTTGACAATTCGTCGAGCGTTCGCGAGCAGTAAAGCTGTTATTGCAGTGATTATGTGGCAAAGCCATACCATTCATAGATGTCCGGCCGCGTGTGTAACGCAAGCCGTTTGATCTGTTTTAATTCTAGCCGCCTAAGCATGATATTTACACGCACTCGCTTTAGACCTTGCAAGTACACTGAAATGCTGCTGAAGCGCGCAAGTACGTGGCAGCATCTGTCGCACTTAACAGCAACGATGCTGAGACGCGTACAATGCAACGTTGGCAAAGGGCAAAACTTGTATCACATGCCATGCTGCCCGAAGCGTATTGCTGCGCGGCATCAACACGTCCCGGACTGAAGCCATGCACACCCACGGAAACGTCGTTACACCTTTCAATGGCCATGCGAAAGCGAAAGGTAACCATGTTTCGCTACTACTGCAACGCTGAGCGTTAAGAAAATGGCGAGAGCAGCAAGCGCAAGAAGTGCAAGCCATCGTACACCCTGTTCAACGAACAAGCGACGCCTTGCGTGGCACGCAGACCGCCCTCAAAGACGACGATCACTCACCTTCCTGCGGGTTTGCTCTGTTGGCGACAAGGTTGAACAACAGCATCTCTGCAAACCTGGCATCATTTGCAGTGCACTCAAACGCTTCCTCACTGCCAACTTGCGTGTCGTGCCTTACAGCACACTGCTAGAACAGCACACACCACAGAGCATCACGTTCGCTTCAAACGCGTCGGCAGTTTCGCTCAGTCACCGAATGGGCGGTGCGTACTTCTTCCTCTGCTGCATCCTGCACGCCTGAGTTACATCTTCCGCATCTGCATAAACTCACGCACCAATTGGCCCCAGCTCTGTCAAGGGGCAAAGCAAACCACAGCGCAATCGACGCATATGCAAGTGCATTAAACTGGCTCTCACTCGTTTATCAGCAGCAAGCAGGTTGAAGTACAGCACGTGCATCGTATTCCAAAGCAGGCTATCTGACGGTTGCGGCGCTACAGGTTCCAGTGCCGTGTAAAAGCTAGCACGACTTGTATCGAGCGCCATGAGGCCCGCTACAAGTCTCTAGCAAAGCCAGAATCCCCATAGGCGAACCTGTGTAAACGGGCGTAAACGTCTACATCGCCGTCTACGAATGTTGCGGGCTGGAGCACATGCGGAAACCCTAGCTACTGCTCGTGGAGACCAGGCTGCGCACGATAAGTCATGCGTCCTGTGCGGCAAAGTTATACGTCCCCGTACACTCTGGCCCTGAAGACTCTAACACTCTCCAAGAGAGGCAAATCGCGTTCCAACCCTTCCAGACAGTTACATCCGTGGCAGTGATTAGGTGACGGCACCATAAATTCAATAGGGCTCCTGCTGTACTCGCCGTGAAAACCATTTGACTAGTTCCAAGTCCATTCTCACAACATATGTACATGCATGGGCTTCATCATCCGAGTTATGGAGGTGTTGTTCTCTGCATCGACCTGCCCTGCGTGTTCCCGCAACACGCCTTTCCCGAGTAGCGTAGCGGAGAGGAGCATCGCTTGGGCAGCAGAATATTGCTTCGCACGCGTGAAGGAACTGCCAAGGGCAAACACTGCTCGTCCAATGATGTTCAGCCCGAAACCAACTGGGCCATGACAGCGTCAGCACGAGAAGACACGCATGCCAACCGGGTTTTATATTTACTCGGGCGCCGGTGCCTGTTTAATCGACCCCTTAAATGGGCGGGCCCGGTAATCCTGTACACAATCCTCCTGTGTGGCACTATTCTAGATTAAGCTAAATTGTGCTTTGCAACTGTCGTACAATTCATCCTTCTCCCTTGCGCAAAAAGGCCGAAACATTGCAAGAACTGCTGGGCAAACCAATCACGTAGCTTTTTCCCATAACAGGCGCTAACGGCTAGGACCGGACGAACAGTTATGTTTGTGACCAAAAAGTATTCCAATACTTTTTCTTGGGTGTTCTTGAGGTGAATATGGAGCATTGGCTCTCCGTCGAGCACGCGCTTTCACAGCATTTTCAGGTTTTCGGCTTTTTTCAACACCCTATTGGCGGCATTAACGCGACAACATGACAACTTTGTGGCCAAAACTGCAATGGGGTATGTTTTGTTGCGCTTTTTTGTGGCAATTCGAATATTTGTCGCGCAAGCCGACTTAATGGATGCTGACGGCTGCAACAAATAACTACGCAGTTGGTACCCATATCCTATTCTCATCAGCCCTCCGCATCCTAGCGAGACAATGCCTAACGAAAGCCCCATGATCAGTAGGATAATGCTGCTGTTTATGTGTTACTTGATCGTCAACTTGCTTCCCAGCCAGCAGGAGCCTTGCTAGTGCATGCAGTGCATACAGCCCCCATGCTTCTTAGGCAGAAATGCAACTGCCCACCAATTGTACTTCTGAATACGTTAATCAATGGGGCAGATGCAACGCGTCATTTTTGGGGACGCTAGAATTTTCCCGCCCCAATTCTTTCCCGATTAACTTCTGCAGGCAAAGTGCTTTATATATCCTGCGCCAAATGCGTGCGTCATGCATTTCAGCAGTCAGCAGGGGCAGCGTCGCTACGTAAGCCAGCCACGACTTGTGTCAGCAACTAGTTAATCTGTCGGGAGCCATGCTGTTGAACAGTTGGCACATTCCAAACCTTGAACGACAAAGGCTTGCTGTGAAGGCTCTCCCCTGTAACATCCATGCTAGTGGTCGCTACTGTGACAAGCCTGCACTCCGCACTGGGCTCAAGCACCCTAGCAGTTGTTTTTGTTACGGGTCAAACGCTTCAGTTGAACTTTTGATACACACCCACTTACTACATGGGGGCTAGTGAAACCAAGAACGAGCAGGAACACTTACAGGGATGTGCTTTAGGTGAGGCTGCACAGGGCACGCCACAACATTTGCACACGGGTAGCGCATATCAAACTTTTACATAAAAGTATTGGAAAGTGTCATGAAGTAATGTGTCTGCCATAGCTTTGCGTGTCCGTTTTATGGAGAACGACTGTGACTCGTTGGTGATGGCAATTTCGCAGCAGAATGATGCGTTCCCCACCCCAAGGCAGCGTTTACTAATCATCCATTCACTATTCCAGCGGTTCGACAGAACATGAGCACATCGTACACTAAACAGCGTGAACAAAAAAAGTGTCAATTCCTTTAGAAGTAGTTAAGACTAAGCTTTAGCCATGCCGAGGGCAGTTGAGAATTGTCCATGTTAAAGCATATTGAAACTCGATCTGATAGCTGGTCCCATGTGACCACTTACAATCTGGGGCCATAAAACAATGTGTGCTGTCTGCATACAAGGCTGATTGCCTGACACGGGACACTGCTATTATGCAAGCATGCACAGCCGCTCCCCGACACCGTTATATGCGCACTAGAGAATGGTTTAACCGTGTTCCTCGTCTTCCATCTGCATAGTCTACATACTCAGTGGTTTACTTACTGCCTGAAATTGCTTTACACAGTCATGAACAGCGCGTCTTCATTTGACAGCCGCACGTCTTTTGTACACACGTGATCAGCTTTTGAAAACGTAGGTAGTAATCGAGCTGTTACAACAAATCCAACAATTGTGAGACGTCACCGCTGGATCCTGGCTTCAATTTTCGCGGTCTTGAGCACACTCAGTTAACTAGGGGCTTCCTGATTCGTACAAAAACTGCAAGTACTCGTGAAAGGCGGCTACTAATTCTCCACCATAGCTCCAGCATATATCCACATTATTGGCGTGAGCGCGCGCTGAATTTACTTTAGAGTAGCACAACAAATTTGCCAACAAAAATTGCTCACCTTACTAGACGGGAATGCCTAAATAACGCTTTCAAAAGCATGTGCATCCCAGATATTATATTGTTAAATCCCAGAATAAATACACATCACTAAGACACCTGCATCGCATCGTGTCTTCCTTACACGTAACCAGGTTCCTTCCGGTAGGACCCCCCTAGTTAACTGATTAGCCATACTGCCCACTGCATCGCACAGCAAAAAGGCAAGGATCTATGCTTTTTTTCCCCCTGAAAACAGCTTTGGAGCGGTTCAGTGAAGCTGCCCGAAATTTATTACCGCCCTAAATGCCCGCTACCAATAAGCCATACACTGCAGAAAAAATAAACATGGTGTGATGCCAAGATACTCTTTTAAACCGCTATCAGACCCCAATACTCTTCAGTATAGCACCCCAAAATTTTACAGTCATGCAAGGCGCCGCGCACGGCCAAAGACAACGTGGAGCAAAAGACTTCGTGCGGCTCCGCAAAAGGTGGAGCTGACTACTTATTCAACCGTCTGGCCTCTCCGCCCCGCACAAGTATTTCCAGCTGCCATACAAAGCTGTTAGACTGAAAAATCGATACTTCCGCTACGCTGTGTAAGGCATATGGCAAGCGCCATCATGCCGCAATGTCGACACGCCAAATCGCTGTGGTGCACACTCTCTGTACGGAAACCAAAGGCAGCATCTCCGTTAAAAAAACATGGCCTCGCCTCCGCATTTTGATCGCTTGGTCAATGTACGTCCGCGTACGAGTCACTCGCCGACGATTAAGCACTCAGGTCTTCTCAAGAGGCTCTCCAGCTCGTTGAGTTTGAGCATATCAAGCGTACAGTCTGAACAACGCCTAATATCCTTGGTTGGGCCTTCATTCTATTTGCTACTTCTAGATCAGTGCTGTTTTGTTTTCTCCGTGCGGGCATGCCCCTTGTGTTTGCGCTTACACTCCTGTCCTACCTCGAAATCCAGGGCGTACTGCCTGTTGTTGTAAGGCGCAGTCGCTCAGTTGCACCGAAACCATTTTCCAGTGGGTTAGCTCCACAACCTCTGATCATGCTTTATCTAAATGCAAGAAGTAAAAATAGCTTCCGTACGAATGGTATCTATGAACGGTATGGGGTAAAGCCCTCTTCACCACTTTCCTACAGCACTGCAACTCGCAGGCGCTCAAGTTCGGCACTACATGTTAGTTGCCACACGCCGATTTGGAGGCCCAGCGAACCGTATTATTCTGCAGTTTTGCGTCGGTCACGCACATCGTCTGTTGAGCGATAAACCCACAAGAACCCGGTGACTGGCTTTTCCTTTTTTGTGAGGGAAGGTCGGTAGACTGGACCAAAATTTTCCAGAAGCGCAGCCGCCGCTTCGGGTGCATTTGCTAGGGCCACCAGCGTTGCAGCAGGCCAGGCCAAGACACTGTGGCATTATTATGAACTCTGAGCCACTACGGCTGCTCATTGCGCGTGAATCCGCCGTACTTCCTAGTAGAATGTCACCCAGCGCTCCAATTCTGTACGCACTTACTTCATTGTCTATCACGAGCGGGTGGTTCAAAGCTAAGTCATGATCTAAAACAAACCCGGGAGCCTTGCTGTGCCAACACAACTGGTAGTAAAGCCTTGCATTCAGCGTCCTGAAACACTTCTGTCTACTCACAGCACTCCCCATGGGCTCATGCCACAATTCAATCCGAAACCCAGATGGACAGGCGGGAAACCGAGCGGCCTTTTTCATGCACTCAAGACGTAACATGGATTAGCAACCCGGGTGTTCAACGTACGGCCTGTTACGCGACGTTTTCGCACCGCAGCCTTTTTCATGCACTCAAGACGCAACATGGATTAGCAACCCGGGTGTTCAACGTACGGCCTGTTACGCGACATTTTCGCACCGCCAAAGGCATCCAACTCCTCCGTGGGCTGTAAATCCACAATCAACAACCAGAGTGCAGGAAATGCTGATTTTGTGCTGGAAAAATATAATAGAGTATGCAGTATCTCCAAAAAGTTCCGAAGAACATCCGTGAGATGTCTTGA
>HG713040.1:14025-29255 GCA_000499725.1 Eimeria brunetti | reverse complement strand
GCCAAGCAGGAGGCAGGCCACCAGCCCGCAAGAAGTTCATGTTTCTCGCGTGTCTACAAGCTTTTGGCTTCCTGTTGGCTCTCCAAATAGATGGGATTGCGGACGGGCTCCCCGCGCAGCCAGCTGTGTCGTCCTGCAGTTGGTATAAGGCTCGTGCCTGGTTACTTCATCGCGATTGAAATCAGCCGTTCCTGCCGATAAGACAATACGCAGCATTCGGCGGAGCGCTAGGGGATTTGCATGTATGAGCATCGAGGCGTTGTGCATGTGTTGTGTGCACGCGCCTAAGGCCACGGTTTGGCGAAGGCTTCTTCGGCGTTACGATAGCGCACTGCTGTGTGCAGGAAGTATGCTTATAGATGGGCAGTAGTCTGCTGTGGGATAATATGGGTGTTGTTTGTGCAGTTCCAGGCTGTCCTACCTTGGTTGGCGAGCGTGACACGCCGCGTTCGTCTATTACGTCTCTGGCTCGCTTGCTTGCCGGAAGAGATTCAACGACGGTTCATCGTGCATCCACCTAAACTGCTCAATATTTGAAACCACACCTAGTCTTCCCGCGGCTACCCTGGTTAAAGTCGGCTTTCTCTACAGATGCGAGTATGCACAATATTTCGAGAAGAGCTGGGAGCGCTGCAGTGTGAGCGTCGCCATATTATGGATCCTGGGTGGGTGGGTCTGGCAGCGGTGTGGCCTATCCCCTTCCAGCGTTGCGATCCAGCAATGCATTGGCCAGAGAGTATGCGAATATTTGCTGCGGTCATGGGTACAGCTATGCTTCCATGCTGTCTGGTGGCAGGCGCGGGTGCTTGTGTGTTAGAGTTTTGGGGGGCAATGTGAAAAACAGTGGGTTCTCAATGTGCTTTTAGCTTGCTTGATGTCTCTTTTGGGTGGGGTGTTTTAGGGCTGCTATATGGAGTCTGATACTGCAACAGCTGTCAGTGAATCGAGTAGTATGGGTGCCAAGGACGACGTAGTAGATGACAACAACGACTAGGTCGTTATACTGCCACATCAATGCCCCCTCTCGTAAAGGCCAAAACGCAAGATTACGCACAATCCGGCCACGAATATGAACATGCTTTGCGTGCTTCAGCCGTATTGCAGTTCGATCCTGCTGCTTAACGCTCTACATCTGCGCACCGTTGGCTTCCTATTATGCGCACACCAGGCGAAAACAGCAGGCGATAGCAAAGCCAGAGAGGGCCTTGTCCCACTGCGACAGTGGATGCGCCCATGCAAACGGCGTAGCATCAGTAGGGTTCGCCATCGAGTGCCGAGTAGTTGTAAGAATTATTCCCCCTTATGCGTAGCGGTTGCTGTTCTGCGGAGAACGGGAGTACTGGAAGGGAGCACAGGTTGAAGCATGGACAGCGCATGTTGTGTAACATTGGACGGCGCTTGCACGAAAGAAGCGGAACTGCTAGCTTTTCATGTACCTATTGGGTTACGAAAATGAAGGCTGAGCCTCCAGCGTTCCTGACCTGGCGATATTAGCTAAAGCGTTTTGTGTTAGTTATAAATGGAATGCATACTCTCGTTCCTTTGAGCTGTCTATCTACTGTGAAATTTGCCATAACACGGCAACACTATAAACAACAGCAAACTGGAAGCAGGCCGTCGACCTTCATGAACGGACGATATGTTCCCTAACGCCTCGACAATTGCTGATTCCCGTTGGTATTCGAACAAAGCCCGATTCGATGAGGTCACCCCAGGCAGCCGGGCGCATCGCCCTGCAGTTGGTACTAGGCTTGTGCTTGATTAACTTAAACCTGTTGAAGCCCGTTTTGTTGGCCGATAGTATTATACGAAGTTTTACGCCAGGTGGTAATAGACTGGCATGTGCACGCATGGAGGGTTTATGCAGCTCTTATGCACGCGTCAGCGGTTCGGGTATGGGGAAGCCAAGTCTGGCGTTGCACCCGCGCACTGAATTGGCCAGGAAGTATGCCCTTAGAAGGAAACTCATCTCCTCGCAGGTGTCGGCTATGCTCTGTTTCACGCCCCATCGTCAGAGATAAACCTGTATGCTTGCACGTGTAGAGTTATGGAATTTCGGTGTACGGAGAAGGGGGTGTTTGTGTTGCTTCCAGCGATCTCAGTGAACTGGTGAGCAAGTTTATCTGCATCGTAGTGCTTTTTGGAATGGAAGGCGACTATGCCATGATTTCAGCGGTGCCTTAAGTACTATTGACGGCAAGCTCGGTTACGTATGAAGGTAGTTTTTTTGCGGATGCCGAGAACAGTGAAGGTGAGGGACAGCTGAAGGTTCGCGCACCACAAGCAGTGTGTAGTGTTATGGCGCCCCCACGGACCATCTCCGAATCCTCATCTCACTGTTTAGAAATCGTGCAACACAACAGAAACTGAAACCATAGTGCAAGCAGACACATCTGACTTGAAGAGATTATTTGGAAAGTTGCATTTTTTTTAATGTTGAATTAGTGCGTGTATCACTCATTTCTGCTCGAGCGCAGCATCTCGCGACAAAATGTTTATGACAATCCAGCATACTGGTAGCGAACAATAGAGAAGCAAATAATGCCTTCCGTTGGTCGTGGATGCTATCGGTTACCGTTGTTGCTCCAACAATGAACAATTCGACAAATGCGACCCATGCAGCCAGCTTAGTCTTCCTGTAGTTGGTATTGAGCTTGCGCTTGGCTCGGTTCCTCAAGTGCGCGGCAATTGCCGACAAACCAGGTTGCCGGCATGTACTGGCATCGTGACTTTATGCTGTTTGTGTGCATGTATGTATGGCGGCGGTGTAGCTAGGTCTTCCCTGGGTTTGTTTTCGCCCGCTCTTGTGTCTCCTGCATATGCCATCACAACCAAACCTGTCTGGCCGGCACGGGCATGAGCACCGCTGCTTTACAGTTCGTACGTGGATGCAAATGTACTTGCATTCAAATTAATGCGGGTGCAGTCATCGAACAATTGCGAGCTTTTTCTGTGTTAATGGTGCTCTCATTTGGTATTCAATTGACTAAGGTGCTTCGGCGCCGCGAATTGCGCCTGCGAGACAAAGCCTGGCACTGCAAAGGACCTCAGTTACCTGGTGGCGCAGCACTTACGCAACACAATACGTGATAGGAGTTGACCGCGTGTACCCGGCGGTTTGTAACAGACGTCCTGTAGTGCTGTATTGCCGACGGCAGGCCAATGTCTGTATGACGGTAGGTGTACTGCAGAGAAAGAAAACGGCGAAGGGCATGCCTTGATATAGCACTCGGCCAGCGCAAATCGCATACATAACCCGTCGCACCTGCACAAAAAACGTTTAAGCACTGGATAAGATAAAAGAAAGCGGAACCCGTAGTGCATTCGGCTCTTTCATTGTTGGGGAGACTCGTCCAGCTGTTTTGGGGCGGGGGTAGAGTGTGCCACTGATATTTGTTTCCCCTCAATGCAGAGTGTGGCATAGGGCGTCCAACACTTCAGCGTGGTAGGGAGAACATATTATCGGGCTTCAGGCACATAAGCTTTATGCCGTCTGCCTTCAAAAGTGAAGTTTGTCGTTGGCCTTCCAGCAAGAAGAGACATGACAAGGGCAAACTATGCAGCAGGTGGCATTGTCGTGCTGCTTTTATTGATATTTGGCTTGGTTCGCGTGCCTGGGCTGATGTACTCGCCCGCTTGCCGACAGCAGTATATGCAGTGCTTCACGAAGAGCTACAGGACTTGAAGCTTGGACCTTGTTACGCTTCTTCGGATTTAAGTAAGGCCCGTGTGCCGATGGAAACTGGAGCAGTGGCTGGAAGACCTACATGTGCTCGCAGCATTTGTTATGCCGCTCGCGTGCGGGCGCCTGTGGCCCCGTTGTGGAGAAGCGTTCTCTGGTGCTACAATCGCGTGGTGGTTTGCGCAGAAGGTATGCAATTAGAGGGTAACTCACGCGCTCATGGAGAGCATGTGTCAGCTACACTTTCAAGGTGTCTGATGGCAGGAATGAATGCATGTGTGCATATGGGCAGAGGTTTGGCGTTGCAGCGCGAGAGGTATGATGAGCTCAACTTGCTGTGGCTACCCCCAGGCTTTTGATATTTGGTGAAGTGAGATGTTTCGCAGGTGCAACGTGCGTTTGTGAGATGGCGTCTGACATTCCAAGCGATCTCAGCATCTTGGGGACGCGGTATGTCTGCAATACAACATGCTGCATGAGCCAGTAGCGACTGAGCGGCGGTTTGTTCCAAATGACCAGCAATAATGTCGACCGGCCCAGTTCTGCATGATGTTAGGCGGCCTGCAGTGAATGAAAATAACTGCGGGCGGCCCTGTACTGAACGCGCAGCCAACCCAAATGGAGTACATAATCAAGGCATTTGCATGAAAGGAAAGCAACTCGTAGCCCAGCGTATGGCTACTGGGTAAGCATAGCAGTAAGCGGAGCCCGTAGTGTATTCGGGTGTCTCTGGCTTGGCGATATTCTATAAGCTGTTCCGATGCCAGACTATGTGCAATTCATAAACATGCCACTGATTTCCGTTCACGGCAGGCGCTTCGTGGCAGAGTGGTCATAACATTTCAGCATAGTTGACAGACGCGGGGACGATGTAGGCCCTCGGTCTGCATGCGCGTGACGCTCTCTGAACGCCTTGAAACGTTTCGACTAGCGTTGGTCTTCGAACAAGAGGCGACTCCACAAGCGCGCCCCATCGAACCTGCTGCACCGTCCAGCATCTGGTGCTGCTTTTTGGCTTGGTTGACTCGTTTTTATTTTAAACCACTCCGTCTACCGATGGGAAGATATGCAGTATTTGACGAAGAGCTAGTGGACTTGCACGTGTGAGCACCGTGGGTTATGCAATTGGATTGCGCGGGTCCGCGGCCACGCTATTCCGAATATTCTCTGGAATTACAACGTCGCGCTGCTTTGCGCAGGAGGTATGCCATCAGAAGGCAACTTACCTGCTCGGGGAGAGTATGGGTACCCCTACGTTTTCAGGGTTTCTGACGGCAGGATATGTGCATGCGCTGATACTTTCGGAATTGCAGTTGTCGTTTTCCCGTTGGCCGTGAGCTTTTTTGGTATCTACTGGGGAGCGATGTTCCGCCGCCACGATACACGTGTGCGTAGCGTAGTTGGACACTACACAGGATCTGAATGACATGGCGAGGCAGGATATGTGCAGCCCAGATACGTGGAAGCAAGCAGCAGCGACAAGGCGGGGCCAAGCGTTTATTAGCGTTGCAGACTAGCCCTGTTATGCATGACGGGACGTCTTCCCTGGGGGTCTGCAATATCGAAGCGCGGGTAGCAGGTTACAACGGGGCTTGGCCGAATTAAGTACATCTGCGGGCAGGTTGCACGCGAAAGGGCACAGTTCTTAGCGGTCGGATGCTCTTGGCGTACCCTATTCATTCAAGCTGTTTTGTGTTCCGGGTATGTACAATTATTGAGTGTGTCACTTGTATTCTTTGGAGGTAGTCGCCTTCCGGCAGGGTGTTTGTAGCATGTTTTCATAACAATAAGAGGCATGCGTGATACGCTTAACCTTGATTGATAAGAGCCATGCATCGCTTTTCGTGATCATGCTCGGCTTTCGTCTGTGTTTCAACAAGAGTGGACTGGACAAGTGCTCCCAATGCTGTCAGCTCTATCATGTTGCAGGTGTCATTAGGCTTGTGCTCAGCTCGCTTGCTTTGTTTAGGATGGGCTGCACGATATGCTCGTATGCAGTATTTGACGGAGCGCTAGGGGGCATGCACGTGCGACCATCCTGAAGTTTTGCATTTTGAGTGAGGCTAGTTGTGACGAAGCCTTCTGTGGTCTTGCGATAGCTCATTGTTGTGGTCAGAATGTATGAACAGAAAAAATAGATATGCCTGAGTAGAGGAGAAGCCTTAAGGAACAACAGGTATTGTCACCAACTCTAACAACTCTAAAACAACCCAAGCGAATTCATGTTCTCGGCTGGGCTATCGGCACTCTAACGCTTCAGATTGTATGATGGCAGGCATCGACGCATGAGCGGATGCACGGAGACTTGTGGAATTGCACTGAGAAAAAAAGCGGGAGCGTGTTTTGCTTTATACTGAGACTGGGTATTTTGGCAATGCAGTATGTGCTTGCGCACTGGCACTTGACAGTACAGACTTTCTGAGTGAATCAGTGAACCAGCGTGCCTGCAATGCAAATATTACGTGGTAGGCGATGACTTGAGTCAAACGCTTAGTATGGTTGACAGCAAGCCCGGTATGATGATGGTTGCTCTTCTGCAAAACAGGGGAACAGCGAATGGCGGGCCCCGTAGGTGGGCACGGCCAACACAAAGAGCGTACATGCGTGCGGCGATTGCACAGAAGGAGAAACGCTTAGCGCAGCCGAACAGTTTTCCTTTGCGCAGATTAGATTAGTTGGGTTCCCATACTTTCGGAGCATATGGAATTAATGGATGTGTCAAAGATAAACTTTTGTTCTACGCATCGGGCGCCCGGGAGTTCTAGGCGCACATGCATAGTAAATAAGTGGGAACGTCATGCGCTTCGTCGTGGAGTGTTCACGTTATCAGCCGTCAATTTTGGGCATGCGTCGCTGTATTTATTTTTTCAACAAGGTGCGATTCGACAACGAGGCGTCCTGCATTGAGCTGCATTGTTGTACAGTTGTTATTAGGCCTGTGTTTTGCTCGGTTGCCTCAGTTGAATGATCTTTCTGCTGATAGAGGTGCATGCAGTATTTGGCAGAAAACCAGGCTGTCTCATGTGCCGTGGGGCTGTTCTGTGTGCTGTCGCAGCGTGGGGGTCAACGGCTTAGTTTTTGACGGAGACGTCTCTAGCGTTGTGACCTCTCGCTGTTTTGCTCAGACCGTATGTGCACAGTAAATAGCCAGAGGGCCAACAACTAGAAGTGTTCGCCCGCTAGAACTGTTAGTGGTAAGTTTAAGCAAGCCAAGGAAACTGATATTTCCCGAGCGGCTATGTGTTCTGTTACGTTTCAGGCTGTATGACGTCAGGCAGAGATGCATATAAGCAAGCGTGGTAATTTATGAAGCTGCACTGCGAGAGGATATGGGAGCAGGTTTTACTGCAATTTCACCCTTATTTCGTACACACTGTGGAGCAGCATTTTCCCGCTGCAATATAGGCTTACGAAATCAAGTCAGACTTTGCATACGAATTGATGAGGCAGTGAAGTAAACGGTGGTAGGCAGCAAAAGGCAATGCGGTTATCTGTTTCCAACATCTATAAGCACTGGCAGTCAGTCCGGCCACGTATGAAGATGATTGTTCTGCGGAGAAAGTAGACGGCGATGGCCACGAAGGCCATAATGATCCCGACTGGGCGTCCAGCATGATTTGGGCACATTCCCATGGCACATGCGCTGAAAGCGAAAGCCGTAGCTCGGGTGCACAGATCGCGTTTGTCGAAATTAGCGAACTGTTTGGGTGACGTGCATTTAACAAGTGTGCCACTGATTCTTTTTCACCAACCCATCTAGTGGCAGGGTATTTTATCGCTTTTGCATAATCATCGAAAGCAAACGTAATACAGGACATCTAGATTCATCTGCGTAGTATGTGCTGTAAATGTCGGAACGACGATTTGACAGGGGGGGCCCGTGCAACCAGTTGCATCTTCCTGCAGTTTGAATTACGCTTGGACTTGGTTCGGCCGCCCTAGTCGAAAGCAGCTTCGTCTGCTGCCGGTGGGAGGTTGCACTGTATGGGAGGTTAGGGACCTGCATGTGTGAGCGCCGTAGCGTCTGCAGTTTGCACGTCAATGTCTGTAACCACGTTATGGCGACGCGTTCTCTGCCGTCACGATCGCTTGCTGCTTTGTCCAGGAAGTATGCTATGATGGAAATGAGTGCGCACAGCGCTGGATTCTGCAGTGATCAGATTGCAGGCTGTCTGATGGCAGGGAAGATTTCTATCTGTATACGTGGAGCTTCGTGGAGCTAAATTATTAGAAAAACTGTACGATCGTTTTGCTTCGGTCGTGCACGCTCTTGGTGTATGTTGGGGCCTGAGGTTTAGGCGCTGCGAAATGCATTTGCGGATGTGTCTGACATTACACACAAGTTCTGTGAACTTGTTGTGCAATATGTGTGGAGGAAAGGACGTGGTAGGAGGTAGCAACGACTACATGCAAATAGTATCAAGCTTTTGAGAGCATTGTCGGCTAGCCAGGTATGCATTTTGCTCTGTCCTGCGAATGACGGACACAACAAAGGGCGGCATGGCGCAGACGGCGCGGCCGATGCAGCTTGTGTATCACTGCGCTTGCACGAAAGAACGACAAACGCTAGATTTAATATGTAACTCTTGCCTAACGCAAATCGCGCACCACCCGTAGTGCCGGTGGGCGTCCCGTTCTTGGTGCGTTTAGGTAGGCCGTTTCGTGGTAGGAGGCGGTGAAATTAATGAATGCGGGACTAGTATTCTTTCGACCTAGGCTTACATTTATCCACACTATTTATCCCACTATCGTCATAGTCGGCGTCTTACAGGGCACCCGATTTCATTCTTTATCATTAATTCCGTAGTTCTCGAATATTTTCGATTTTCTTTTTAGTCTTCCAACAAGGGGTGACTGGAGAAGGGAAAAGCATGTAGCGGTGAATGGCATGCAACCAGCTCCGCCGTCCTACAGTTGGTACTTGGCTTGCCTGCTTTCCGCATGTCTGGTCTGAAATAAACTTCTGTTGCCCCATGGCGTACGAGAAATATTTGGTGGAGGTGTAGGGGGCCTGCACGTATGGGCATCGTCGGGTTGTGCAGTTCGTGTTAGCGTGTCCTTTGCCGCGTTGTGGCTAGGCTTTCTGTGGCGATACAAACGCGTGCTGTTCTTCCCAGGACGTATGGAGACAACGAAAGCCAGAGTTGGGGATGTCGGGAGCGTCTAGGTGCTACTGCTAACGAGACTGCAGCTCGAGAAAGAAATGTTTTTCTGTCTGCCTCAGGAATGCATGTGTTTATGTTCAAGGGATCTGACGGCACGCATGGATGCATATCGGCATGCGAGGAGGTTCGTCCTTTTCTAGTGGTAGTAGATGAGCTATATATATTTGCTCTGAACGTGCTCGGTTCTGGTATATTTTGCAACGGGACCATTCGGCGCCGCGATATGCTCTTGCGGGGCAGATTATGACATTGCACGTGCCTTCAGTGAACATTACGCACTGTGTGTGGAGCGCGAAGCTGGAAGGAGGCAGCAGCGAATATGTGTGATTTTGCGTCAATGTGGTTTCGCGTCAAAATCTCAGGAGTATTGAGGGCCAGCCCCAGATGTAGGTGGGTGACGGAAATAGCGAAGGGCGGGCCTCGGCAGACAGATTAGCCAGCACGACTTGTGTAAATAGTTAATGCCCTCGCATGCAGAGATGTGAGCGCCAGCTCTATGTGTAGCTGTTGAGCAGCGCAAATGGAGGCGGAAGCCGTAGTGGATGGGCTCGCCCTGGATTGGTGCTACTAGCTAAACGTTTATGCCTTTGAACTGGTTGCAATTTATGAGCGTATCACTGATTCTCACGCTTGGCACCTCAAGGCAAAGTGCCCATAGCGCTCCAGCGCAGTACGCACAGTCAAACGGGTAACAGCCCCTCGTTACGCAAGAATGTGGTGTTTCCCGTACGTCTTTAACATTTACGATAATCGGTGTTCAATTTAATTTGACAAGGGCGCCCGTTGCAGCAAGCTGCTCCGTCCTCTAGCTAATGCTTAGCTGGACAGTGTTTCGTTTGCTTTGGTTGCAATAACCCCCTTGTGCCACAATGAGTCTACGTTCTATTGGGCCTGGAAGACACGCATAACTATTTGTGGCGGGGTCACGCGGTTTTTGGTGGGCGGGTCCACGGCCAGGGGGCGCGATGTGGCCATTCTCTGCCTTTACGTATGAGCGATCTCTTGGCCAGTACGTACGCCCTGAGAACCAAACACATCTTCCCGGCATTCCAATGAGTACTGCTGCGCTTTGTATCTGGTGACAGGCGTTGATGAATATTTGCTTTCCTGCAGAATAGTGCAGTTGCAATATCGATAGAGTGGGATCTTGTCTTCCATCAATCGTGCCCTCTCTTCGTATCGAAAGGAGTGGGATGTTCCAGAGCTACGGCATGCGTTTGTGAGGCAAAGCGTGACGTTAGAAATGAAACCAGTGAATAAGCCAGGGAGCACATGTGCAGCGCACTATGTGGGAGGAGGCAGCATCTAATTGGCGGTGTCTTGTGTAAAACGTTTAGTAGAATTAGCGGACAACTTAGTTATGCAGCCAATCACATCGTCCAGCAATTGGCATCAAGCTTGCGCTTTTCCGCTCGCCCTCATTAAAATAAGCGTTGCCTGACAGTATGAGAACAGGCTGTTAATTGAAGGAGAGATAGGAAACTTTCATGTGTGAACGATGTGTTATCGGGTCTCTTGCAGCAATGGGGCTCAGCATTTTCTGGAGCTGCAATTGTGCACGTTTTTGGCCAGACCGTATGAGCACAGCTACCCGCCAAAGTTGAGAGGATGCGAAGGGTAAACAAGTAGAATTGTTTGTAGCAAGTTTGCAGCACGCCAGGGAAATTCCATGTTCTCGGCGCATTTATTGGAATTGACACGTCAGCTTGTATGAAATCAGGCATGTTGTGTATCTGCGTACGCGCAGGTACACGGTGCCGCACTGTGCGAAGAAGATATAGCACGTTTTGCTGTAATGACGGTTTTCTCCAGTACTATGCACGGAGAGGTGTTCCGGCTCTGCAGTGGGTGTTTGCGATAAGGAATTCTGCACTAAAAGCAATCCGACCCATGCAGCGATTTGCATGGTCCTGCAGTTGGTATTGAGCCTTGGCTTTCTTCGCATGCCCTGAGTAAACACAGCACGGTTTTCCGGTATCGGGATAACCAGTATTTTCCGGAGAGTCAGGGGACCTGCATGTATGAGCACCGTGGGGTGTTGCAGTTTGCGTGCATTCGTTTAGGGCCCCGGTGTGGCGAAAGATTTTTTCGAATGTACGCTGTTTGGAACAGCCCTTATGCCAATGAAAGCGAATTCATGTCCTTGCGGAGGTTGTGGGAACTGCTGCATTTCAGGCTGTATGAGAACATATGGATGGATGTTTACGTGCATGCAAGTAGTCACAGAGTTGCGGTGTGAAAAAGAAATTGGAGCCTGCGTTGTCACCATCGTACCCGTCTTCAGTATCTACTGAAGCGGGTGGTTTGGGCACTGTAGTGTATTTGCGAGACAAAGGCCGACAAACAAAAATCTCAGCGGATTGATCCATGTTGTATGCGCAGAACTACACGCAGTAGGCGGCTGCTGCGACTTCGTAGTGACTTGTTTATTGTAGCATTGACCGTCAGCCTGGCACAGTATAACGTCAGCTGCTCTGCGGAGGATTGAATTGACGAAGGCCAGGACGCGGCTTACTTAGGCTTCAATTGGAATTGTGTAAGTGCTGATGGTAGCCGATGAGAACATGCTGAACCCCGAGCAAATTGTGTGGTTATTGGGCACTTCAAATTTGTCGGAGTCCATAGTGCATACAAGGCCTTCTGTTTTGGGGCGAGTGCTCTCCAGCTGTTTTCGCTTCGAAGTAGCTCCTATTTATGCATGCGTATGCCCGGTTTCCATACGTGGCCGGCGCCTTAACGGAAGTGTGCACAGCACTCGAACATAGTAGGTGACGGCAAAAACGAAGCATGCCCTCAGCCTTCACGCCCATGATATTTACCATATGCTTTGGCAATTTGCGACTGCGTTTGGTGCCTCTGGAGGCGATGCGATAGGGGAGACCCGTGCAGCCAGCCGCGTCATCCAGCAGTTCTTATTGGGCGTATGTTGGTATTGTTCGCCTACGTTCTGCCCGACACCGTCTGCTGTTAGATGTATACGCAGTATTAGGCAGAAAGGTAGGGGTCGTGCATCTGCGAGCATAGTGAGGCTACGTTGTTTGTGCTGGTGGGTCTATGGGCGCGATGTGGCGGAGCCTGTTCTGGAGTTCCCGTCGTTTGTTGCTTTCCACAGCATGTGTGTACATTGAACTGAAGTCATCTGGCTGCCGCAGGTGTGACCAGTGGTACGCTGCAGGCTGTCTGAGTGTAAGCACGGGTGTCTATGTGCATGCGCGCATATTTATGGAATTGCGGTGTGGGAAGAGGTACAAGCTCGTTTGGCTTAAATGGTGCTCTTCGTCGGTATTTACTGAGGCTTTGTATTTTGGGGGCTGCTATGTGCATTGGCACGACAGCGTCTGCAACTACAGACGTTTTCAGTGAAGTAATGGTAGGAGGCAGCAGCCGCTGACTGGTGTGAAACCTGCAGTACTATTGACGGCCCTCCTGTTCGGCGTTGTAGAGAGCGGGAACAGGGAAAACTCACTGTGTTGGACGACAAGGCCAACGCATATTGTGCAAATACCCGTGGCGTTTAAGCGAAATCTCACTGAGCAGGTCCTGGGCGCAAAAACAAGGAAGCGTAGCCGTGGTGCATGAGCGTATTACTGGCCTTGCGATACAAACTATCGTGTTGTGTGCGTGGAGTAGGCTTCTGGAGTCGGTGCAATCTATTAGTGATTTCATCTGAGCTCTGCACCTCACAGCAGGTCGCCCTTGGCACTCCAACATCGCACATGGAGGTGAAGCAGTAGCATGCCCTCGGTCTGAATGCGTGCGATAAGTTTGTCTTCACATATGTTGGAGTGCCGAGAGCGTCTTGACGTAGGATTCTGAGCTCAAACGAACTCGTTGATATATTCCAGAAGTCTACTTCTAACAAGAAATAATTCGCAGTGCAAGCAGTTGCATCACCATGCACTGGGTATTACGCTTTCGTTTGATTTACCGTCCGTGATTGAAACCAACGCCACCTGCCGATGGGGGCGTATGCAATTTTTGAGGGCAAGTTACGGGACTGCATATGTCAATATCGTCGGCTTTTCTGCATTGCATTTTGGTGGGTCTACGACTTCAGTGCAGCGAAGCCTTCTCAAACTCTGAGCTCGCGCACTGTTTTGGCCAGAGCGTAGGCGCAAAGCAACTAGTGAAGAGCAACTCACTCAAAGTAATGAACATGCAAGCTTTTCAAGCGCAATAATTGCTTTTCGCAAGTATCAAGCCAGCCAAGCAAACGCATCTTCTCGGCGCTGTTAGTGAAACCGCTACATTTCAGCTTGTATGAAAACAGGCATCAAGCATGAATGTACGTGCTCATCCATGCAGATTTGTAGCGCTGCAACGTAAGAGGAACCAGAGATGTGTTTTGCTTCGTCCGTGCTCTTCTTTAGTATCCACCGGAACGAGTCGTTAGGCTCTTGTGTATTCGTACTTGCGAGACATCACAGACAATCCCAGACAATTTGTCATGCATATGCGCAGCGGGATAAGCGGTAGGAGGGGGCTGGGAATGCACGGGGACCGGTTTTGAACGCTTAGCAACATTGACCGTCAGCCCTGCAATGCATAATAGTAGGTGCTTTGCGGAGGAACGTCACGAAGTTAGGCTTACGCAAGAAATCGGAACTTGTAGAGCGGGCGGATGCTTCTGATTTACCTGGATTGATAAAAGGTTCTGTGGTCCGAGCGTGTGAAACTAATGAGTGTGCCACTTATGCAGCCATCTCACGGCAGGGTGTTGTGAGCAGGGCCTTTCCAGGATAATCAAAGGCAGCATGCTCCATCAAATCAGGGCATCTTGGTTCGTCTGCGTTATGCATGCTTTACATATTTGACAGTTTCCGCTCCGCTTGGCCTTCCAACAAGAAGCGATTTGGCAAGGGCTACACAAACAGCCAGCTCTTTCTGTTTGCATTTGGTAGTTAGCTCGCTCTCTGGTTGATTGCCCCGGCTGAATTCAGGCCTGTCTGCCAATGCAATAAAAGAATACGCCATAATTGGCCGAAAACTACGGGACCCGCATGTATGAGAGGCGCAAGGTTGTACAGTTACGTACATGCGTCAACTGCCACAATGTGGCGAAGCCATTTATGGCGTTACGATCGCTTGCCATTTGGCCAAGCAAGCATGCGTCCAGGAGGTAGCTCATCTCCGCGACGCAGTAATGGATACTGCTGCATGTTCAGTGTGTATGGAACCATGCATGGATGCATGTGTGCATGGGGGAGGGGCTGTGAATTTTAAGTGTGAAAAGACGTGAAAACTCGCTTTTTTTCTCATCTGGCGCTGATTTGGTGTACGCTAGGGCTCGGTAAGCGCTGCGATATGTGTTGCGAGAGAGTCTGGTATAACGAGCGTTATCAATGAATCAGTAAGGCAGTGTACGCGCAGCACCTACATATGTGTAGCGTAGGTGGTATACGAATGCAAAGCGTAAACTGCAGTTAGTGCCAGACGCTTAATAGCATCGCCAGCTAGCCCGGGCATATGGAGTATTCAACGGATGACGTGGAAATCCAAACCCGCGAGTACTGTGGATTCATGCAAATTGTGTGCGTGGAGCCACGGCGACTGTATGAACAAGCGTTCTCTAGCTTTACGATTGCGCGCCGTTCTGTCGCAGGATGTATGCTCTTAGAAGGGAACACATAAGCTCGCGGCAGATGTGAATACTGACGGCGGGCATTGATGTGTCTGCACTCACTTATAGTTTAGGCGTTTAGGACCGTGGCCGTTTTTGGTATCCACTGGGGAGGGGTGTACTGGCGTCGCGATATCCGTTTGCGAGGCGGGCATCACGAGATAGCTCAGTAAGTTTCTATGGCAGCGTATGTGCAAGGCAATATATGGTGGGAGGCAGTGGAGACCAGGCGGTGACTTGCGTCAAGCGTAGTAGCACTGTCAATCAGCCCTGAAATGCATGGTAGTAGGTGTTCTGTAGGGAGCTGAAGTAACAGAGGTTCGGCACCGGCTAGCAGGGTGGCCAACGCACATGGAGTAAATCTGGGATGGGCTTTAAGGCAAGGTGAGGCACGTACGGTAGGCGGGTATTCGCGAGATTGTTCAAGCTGCCGTTTACTTTGTGTATCTGAAACAATGAATGTGTCATTGGTACCTGTCCGAGCTGGCCACCTTTCGGCCGTGTGCCCGAAGCGCCTTTCCATGATGATCAAGGGCGGACGCGATGCAGGATACCTTGGTACATGTGCATTTTATATCTTCTTAGCTTTTTAATTTTCAACTCTTGCTGTTTTCAACAAAAAGTGGTTCGGCACGCAACGACACGCAACGCAACGAATTGCGTCGTCCTGCAATTTGTACTAGGTTTGCGCTTGGCTCGCGTGCCATGGTTGAAATCAACGCAGCCTGCCTATAGTCGCGCATGTTGCATCAGGGGACACTTA
>HG713040.1:3706-13892 GCA_000499725.1 Eimeria brunetti | reverse complement strand
GCTCTGGTTCGGCCAGAAAGTACGAGCACACTAACTAGACAGCGTGCGGGATAAGATTAGGAAATCAAAAGCAAGGCAAATGTAACGCACGCCCAGCGAACGCATCTCCTCGGCGCTGTTAGTGAAAACCATTGCATTTCAGATAGTATGAGTGCAAGCATCAAGCAAGAGTGTGCACGCCCATGCACGCACATTTGTAGCGCTGCAACGTGATAAGAAGCGGGGATGTGCTTTGCTTCTACCGTACTATTTTTCAGTATCTACTCGAGTGGGTCGTTGAACGCTCCAACGCATGCTTTCCAGACAAAGTTTGACATGACAGACAATCTGAGAGGATTTGGCATGCATATGCGCCGCGCGATATGTGGTCGGAGGTGGCTGGGAATTCACGGGGGCTGGTTACAAACGCTTAGCAGTATTTTCCGTCAGCTCGTAATGTATAATAGTAGGTGCTTTGCGGAGGAAGATCATGACTTTAGGATTACGCAAGGCGTCGGAGCGCATAGAGCGGAGCGGATGCTTCTGATTCACCTGGATTGCACAAGTTGGACACCTGTGTTTATCTCTTCAGAGAGCTGCATCATTCTGCAACTGGTTCTAAGCTTGTGTTTGGTTCAATTATCACGGTTAAGCGCAGTTCCGTCTGCCGACATAAGTTTATGGAGTATTTGGCGGAGGGCTTGGGGATCCGCATGTGCGAGCACCGTGGATTTATTCAAACAGTGTGCGTGGAGCCACGGTGACTGTATAACCAAGCACTCTCTAGCACTACACTTGCGTGCTGTCCTGCTTCAGTTTGTACGCTCTTAGAAGGGAATACACAAGCCCGCGGCGGATGTGGATACTGCTACGATTCGGAATGTGTGACGGTGGGCATGGATGTGTGGGCATGCACTTATCGTTTAGGCGTTTATGACCGTGGTCGGTATTGGTATACACTGGGGCGGGGTGTATTGGCGTCGCTATATGCCTTTGCGAGGCAGACGTCACAAGGTATTTCGGTGAATTGCTGAGGCAGTGTATGTGCAGCGCAGTATGCGGTGGGAGGCAGTGAAGACCAGGCGGTGATTTGGGTAAAGCGTAGTAGCATTGTGAATCAGCCCTGGTATGCATGGTAGTAGGTGTTCTGTAGGGAGCTGAAGTAGCAAAGGTTCGCACCGATTAGGAGGGTGGCAAGCGTAAATAAAGTAAATGCAGAAGACGAGCACGCAAGAAGGTGGAACTTGTGGGGCAGGCTGATGTTTCTGTTATGCAGGGACTATGCATGGTGTTCGATGCACTGAGCTATGTGCAGTTAATGACAGCGCAAGCTGTATTATCTCGACTTTCCCATCTCGCGTCAGAGTGTTGTTAACCCCTTTCTTTAGGCCTAGGTAGAGGTGGGCATTGTATAGAACACCTTGATTCATGAGCATTATATGCCAGCCTGGCCTGTTTTCGAATACTGTTGGCTTATCAAGGTGACGAGGGTCGGTAAGGGCGGCCAATGCAGCCCGTTGTGTTGTCGCGCAGTTGGAATTAAGGCTGTGTTTGGTTATGCCGTATGGCGGAAAGCAATACCGCCTGCTGATTGGAGGGTACGTTGTATTTGGGGTTGGGGCACAGGGCATGCATGCGTCCGCATACTGGGGCTATGCAGTTCTGCCCGTGTATGTTTACGGCCTCAGGGTGGCGACGCCGCCTCCTCCGTTGCAGTTGCGGGTTATTCTGGCCAGGAAGTGCGGTTTCAATAAACCATTCTGGCTGTTCTGGCAGGAGCAACAACCAGTCCCAACTGCTGGGCGAAAAAGCGGTTAGGCTGGTCATGAATCTTGTTACTGGGTTGTGCATCGAATGCGGTTTGTAAGGCAGAAGTGGATGCGCGCCAGTACGGATAAGCATTTGCACTAGCCGGTAGAGGCCAGTGAAACTTTTTTATGCTTTTGGAATGCTCCTGATCGTAGTCGTTTGCGATTGCAAAAAGGTTAACTAGTTTACACTGCGCCACGCAACTGCTGCAGTGAACATACGCTGGCGCGGACATGCTGGGTGGAATGTATGTCCTGTCACTGGTTCGACTTTTCATTGAAGGAGCTGCAGGATTAGCTGCTTATGAGGAGCTTAGGCCCGGTGTCTGCATGCCTAGGCACTTGTGGAGTGTGTTATGGGATGAAAAAGCAAAATACATTAGATTGCACAATCGTGGGAAGGTATGCTTATTTTACATTGTGGGCAGTAAGGGAATCGCGGACTCCTGCAACCACAGGAAGTGGTTAGGGTCTTCCGAGAGGGCATTGCTCTGTAAAACACTGTATCCCCGCTGGAGACGCACCGTTGGGACTGCGGTACTGTAATGCATCCATGCCATACACTGCCATAAAAGGGATGTGCCTGTATGTTTTCCGCTTTAATTGCTTTGCTAGACCACAGTTTAAGTCCCCATGTTCCCGCAGAAGTGATTGGAAAACCATGAGGAATGGCCATATTTGCACCGTCGTGTAGTGAAAGAGATGAACCGTATTCATTATGCTTGGCCAAGTGTGCACGTTACTGTTTTTGAGGCGTGAGCAAATATTCCCTGGCGGATGAGCGGGTTCCTTCCAAGTGGGCGATGAAGGCCGGTGGCCAAGACTATTGTCGGTTGTCTTGAGGCTATGAGGTGCTGTCTTGTGCTGTGCGACAACGGTTTACTGACTCAGCTGCTGCTCGGAACTACAACAACTTCCAGTAGTTTTCAACTCAGTCGGTCTGTCAGAACAGCGACTGTCTGTCTATGCGCGGCATTGTTTTAGGTCAAGCCATAACGCTAACTCCAAGGGGCAGCAGGAACAGCTGTTGCTGCATTCCCGAATGATCAGAGACTCAATCGCTTAAGTGCGCCAAGTTTATTGGAAGGAAATGTTAGCATGCATACGTGCTTCGGTTTTCTGCGAAAGAATAGGTTGGCAGAAATGAGCCAGGCCATATTCGAGCATGCGTTCGCTGCTTGTAGTGTGATCGCCTGTCTAGAAAGGGTTAAGCACCGCTGAGGATTTAATATAGCCTTGTGAAGCAGTGTATGTGCACTTTGCTGGGCTAAGTGTTCGATTCGACCGATCGATAATGTAATCGGTGAAAGCAGCAACTGGAGGTCTCTGGGCTAGGAACCTGTATGAGAGGTCTCATACGATTGGTTCAACGCCTTGAAGTAACCTCAGTAGAGAGCTACATGGAATTATGTGCTGGGGGAGCACTGAAGTGTGGTCGGCATTCCATAAACTGCCAGTTGAAAGACGGCAAAAACGGCAGCTGAACGTGCCTGTGCTGACCACTCGTGCGCTGCCATGGTAACCAGGACCTTTCTCTAAGTATTCTGACTAAATATGCGGAATACATCTGCACCGCCTCGGGAGTCACTGAATGCGTCCGACAGTCTACGGAGATCTAACGCAGCAGCCTTTGCCAGCCTTTCAAATTTGCTGTATAGCACTCGAAAAGTTCCCGAATACCTTTGTAAAGGGCCGTAACAGCGTTGGGGTGGGAGACGCGTACGGTTTGCGTCGAGATAGCTCTGGCATTTAGGGAGTACGCACATACTTACGTTGGCAAACGATTTGTGGAGTGTCACTACAGCAACCAACCAACGGGTGCAATACAAAAGGTACATGTAGTTGCGTGTAGCAATGCTACATGCATCGTAAGAAGCAAATTGCGCGCTTGGTAGTGAGGCTCCACGAAGAGTCCTTTTTCTACGGTTCTTCCAGAAGTGGACCTGGAGGTCTTTATGATACCGACATAAAGTGTATAACATGTGATTTGGCTTGCGGCTTCTTCTCTATAAACAACACGTGGGATGCGTATTAGGGGCATCGCTTGACGAAACACACCAGCTCAGCTCATATTGATAATATCCTGATGATATCGACATAGCGTGTGTTTTGGCATGCGGCTCCTTCTCTATAAACGACGCCTGGGGAGCGGATTAGTGGCATTCCTTGACAAAACACTCAAACTCAGCTCATATTGATAATATCGAGAGTGATATCTAGAGTATGACGGGACTGCCTGAAACGCGCACAATAGCATGTACTGCAGCCACAGGGAACAGGAGGGCTGAGTGGCAAGCAGGTAATTACGGAATGCCTCGCGAAGGTTGTACACAGAAATCGGTGGAAACAAGGAGCCTAAGCAACATGAAAAATTGTATTGCGGCTGCTGTGGTGGATGAAGCGGATGAATTGAGGGCTGGGAATACGGAATGTTCGAGTGGGGCAAGACGTTGAGCCTGAGGGATGCCACTTGTTGTCTACCAGCCGATCGTGCGTCTAAACGATCAACTTAGTTGAGTCTTGCGTCGCTGCACCGATGCGACAATATTCCAATGTGGGTAATTAGTAGCATGTGTCTTTCAGGAATGAGGGGAGCGAGTGATGACGCATGCACAGTTACGCCACGCCAACCCGGAAATTGCGGCACTTCTGTATAGCGCGAGTGGACAGATCCACCGCCCGCAGTTTTCACAGCTTCACACTAGTGCATGGCAGAATTGCAGTTCCGAAATTGTGCAGTTCTGGTGGTCTTATGAGCCGTTGGCTTAGGCAGGAAGCATGGGTTTGGGGAAAGAGAAGATGGCGGTACGCGGCAGTCTTTGACCGCCGACAGTAGACAGTGGTTTGGGGACAGCTGCACACAATATCACTAATTATAACTGTGCAACTGGATGCAACGTCGTAGACAGTATGTTGCAGAACAACGAAATATGCAAATACGACAGCACAGAAATATGCAGGACGAAACTTGGACAATGCTCAGATCGACGTTAGATCTGCCTCGGACCTATGCTGCATCAGTTGAAGCTAGAGGAAGGCAATCAATGGCGTAAGCGTGCATTTCGGATGAGACCTGTTTTTGCTATACGTTCGGACTCCGGTCATCCCGAATCGAAGCAACACTGTCTTGCACAGGTTGCTGTTTGATTGCGAGAGAGGATGCGGCTACATTGAACGGCCATTCCCTTCAGCGGAAGGCCCTTCCAATTTGTTCATCCGCTTCATGAACAATTCCGCCGACAGGATGGGTACACTCACGCGGTATTCGAAAGACCTCGGCAGAGCCCCGGCGTTGATGTACCAGAAATCGTAGCGCCTGCATTAGGCAACATCGTCTCGGTAGACGTCACTAACGTTCTGAACAGCGCACATCGGATAAGGACTACTGTGGATTTGTTTGGACGGAGTTGCACATTTGTTACAGAGCGGGTGCAACCTGCATGCGCAATGTCCGCATGTGTGGCTTCTTGTCGCACGCGTCTGCACGCCCAAAGATTTAAAACGAATTTGGGAAGGCATGCGCTGAACTGTAAGTGGTATAACGCAAACTGTATCCATCGGCTGATCACCTTCTGATCTGCCTGCTCACAATATTTTTGCTTGTATACCTTGGGTCATCGTTCCGTGTTTCTGAAGTACTCTTAACCGGTGTCTCAGTGACGAGCATTCACAGCACTCTTCTGCTGAGAGTACGTACAGGCTTTTACAGAACAATCCTGCGTAGCCTTCGGTCGTTAATAGACATAGCCACCTGATCTCAGACGGGAGAATTCGGCTCTCCGGTGAAGCGTGACTTTGACAGCTGGTACAGGCATTTGTGAGTTTGACCTGTATCACCAATTAAGCAGTGAATGGACACGCTTAGCTAGGCAGCACATTTATGGCATTTAATGAAGTAATGTCACCCCTGTGTTGCTACATTCAGCAAGCACTGCCGTGCTAATGCACTGCATACTTAAACTTGGTAATGTAGATGGCACCGGAACTCTATAAACGTCGCAACAGCTGTATTCTCATAGTCGTTAACCGTTCTGTAAGTGCTCGAAGGAGGTCTACCATTGAGAAAAGGCAGTTATGAATTATATGCCATGCTTGTGAATGCGAGCGACAGTGCGGGCTGTTTGTGTGCGACCGAGGTTCTTATCGCCCCTCTGTTATTTGAACATCAAGGCACGTCACGTAACTGGCTCGTCGCAGGAGCTAATGAGGGCTTTTGAGTGTTAGCAGCTGTCAAGAGCTTGTCAGCTTGAAGAGCGCTTCGGCGTAGGCCGTGTAGAAGTGCACTAGATGCAATGTGCACGGTGGGTAGGGACTCCTACGGATTGCCTTCGGAAGGCTATCAAATGCAGGAGTGCCGGTTTCCCGGCACTGCAGCGGGCGGGCGCTTACCTGTTGTGCACTTCGTTTTGAGCACCCCAATGCCAGAGGGCAATGTTCCAAAAGGAGCTGACGTATTTGGAGGGCACGGATGGCGAAGCGCGTGAGCCAAGTCACCAGACTCATGAAGGTTTCAGCCACGCTCGATCGTGATTTTGGCCTTATATAGCGGTTGTTGTTTTTATTTGCATGTAACCCGGAAGCCTTTCCATGCCTTTGCACTGGGCAGTCCAGCTGTTTCTTGGTGAACGTCTGAAATCTGGATATCGCGTGATATTGGCGCAACTTGAGGGAACGACTGGGTGCGCATTCCATGTTGAGTATACATTGGTTCGCAAAATAGTACGGTGTAAAAGAGTTCAAAGAAAGGAAAGTATTGTGATGTGGCAGCTTTTTCGCCATCATTTGTGGCTCTTTTCAGCAAGTGCGACACGGCGGTGTCGGATTTCGCACTAGTAGTCGAACGAATGTCGTGGAAAAGACTGCTCAGATGTGCTTATGTTAGGAAATTTCCGTGTAGTAGACACGTTGGGCTCGGCAATGCATACAACTCCATTTGCAGTACAGCACATGTCTGCTAGATTACACAGGCATTGCTGGCGATGAGTAGCGCCTGCGCGTCGCCTTGCCTACCGAGAATATCCGAGGAGCTTCTGGTGGCCTATGTTGAGCAATAAAGCCTGCCACTACTCAGTTGAGCTTCCCACGAACATCAGTGCTGCCAAGGGCGCTTTATGCCGAGGCAGGCGACGATCAAGCCCCAGTAAGAAGCAATCGATAGTCAAGTGCGAGATGCAGACCATTTATTACTGGTATGGATGGGAAAAACGGGATTTCCTCTGTTTACTGGTTCACTTTGTTCCCTCCAAGTATGTCACATCGGGGCGTCCTTTACATATTCGGCACTTGTAGGAACGATTCAAAGTGAAGTGCACTCAGCGGATGCCTCCGATGTTGCTGCGTTAGTTACGGCCTCATGCATTCTGGAGTAACCGCATTTTAGTTCCCCTCTAAGGAAGTGTCGGGGAGGGCGTCTGACACTGCAAGCAAAAGGCAACTGACAAGAAGGGACAAGCGGCCCTATGTGTTTCTGTTACACAGAGACAGCTAGGCTCTGTTGGGGGAGCAGTCAGCCAGCTCTACGCCAGTGCGCGACACCTGTAGAGCTCAAGAACTGTCATTTGCTCGCCGCTCCCATTATTATTTGATTTGGCCTCTGGATGAATGCCCCGGGTCGTCTGCTGCAACTTCGTTTGGCCGTCTATTTTGCTCCTGCCCAGTCACGCACAGCGTCTGGGTAAGTGCTAACTCCTAGATATGCGATTTTAATTGTATGCGCCTCTTAGTCTGCGGTAAACTACAATGACATTGACTGCGGGTATACTAAATTGGCTGCGCAAATACGCAGGCCTTGTTGGGTGTATATTCGCCAGTCAAGAGTACCTGATGTATTTGGTAAAGAGCATAAGGCCAATGTAGCCTTGCACCACGGTGGTATTAGTGATTGACGCTTTTTTCCTGCCTTCATGGGTGGCTGCATTAATGGGATACGACTGTACATTAGGCTGGGCGGTTTGCATTTGCCATCAGCCAAGCATGTGGCGCCAGTGAAGCTAGGGCGTAAAGTTGGAGCAGTCCCAAGCAAGTTTCAGGACGTGCGGACCACATCACTGTGCAAAAGGAACCCCAATGCGCACGGTTATATGGGGAAAAACAGTTTTAAATGTCGTAGGCCCCACATCTGCTCAGACGGTTTACCATTATCACCTTCAGGAGATGCTGTGGCATGGCAATTTTGAGATTTTACAGAGCTGTAGAAGTAAGCATGTGCATTTTGCGGTCGCCCGAGTGTATCGTCTGGGTTCTGGTAGGTGTCAGGCTACCTGATGGCAGGCTTGTATGCTCGTTGGTAAGCTTGCATATTGTGTCACTGCAGCGTGAAAAAAAAGGTGGAAGCTTGTTTTGTGATGGACGTGCCCGTACTTGGCATCTACTGGAGAAGACTGTGCCGAAGCTGCGAAACGCGTCTACGAGGGAGTTCGACATTCCAAGTGATCTCAGAAAAATGTGGGGCTATGTACGTTCAGTGCAACATGTATGGAGATGATTTGCCTCAAACGCTTGGTAATACTGACAGCCCTTCCAGTTGTGGGTGATGGTAGTCGTTCTGCGAAAGGCGAAAAAACAGCAAGGGCGGAAGGGCGCCGGAAAACAAGAATTGTATTTGTGGATTTTGCCGACGTTCAGCGTGTTACTGTTGGCTAGCCCAAACGAAGGTGGAATGCATTCTGCAAACGGGTGTTTCTGTCCTGTGGCGACTAGTCAGGGTGTTACGAGTTTGGGATTGGTGCAGTATATTAATATGTGAATGTTGTTTGTCTGAGGTGGGCAGCGAACGGGGAAAAAGTTTCACAGGACTCTAACGCATCAAGCAGATATAACAGGGAGGTCGGCACTCAGTCTGCACGCACTTTATGTTTCCCGCAACATTTTTAGGGTTCCAACAAGAATTAATTCGGTATTGACCCCCAATCATCCAGTTGAATCATCTTGCAGTAAGTACTAAGCCAGCGATAGGCTAGCTTGTCTTAGTTGAAATAAGCTTCGCCTTCCAGTAGGAGTATACCCTGTATTTGGGTAATAGAAAGATGGCTTGCACGGCAGTATTTGTGCAGCGCTATACAGCTACAGAGAGAAGAATGCGGATTCCTAAGGGATTCGCTGTAGCTTTTCTGCATGTCTTCCGGAAAACAACGAGGTCAGCAAACGATATGTAAGCGCTGTCCGACACCGTGCTTCGTAGCGTCCTTGCATGTCACTCCTCCTTCCTGGCAGTGGTATCTGTCTCTTGCTGTTTTTTGGGCGACCCGCTCGGCCTTGCGCTGCAGCGTGAGATGGATATGAATATTGATTTCACAGTGCATGCATGTGTCTCTTCGTGGACAGTTTGACGTAAGCACGTGCCAAAGTGGGCACAGGAAGTTGTAGGCGAGGCTTAGGCCGCACGGCTTTAGAACTGTGTGGAGCTGTGCAACGTTTATCCTGCATTGCTCGTGCAGCAGTGTGCATGGCATGAAATGTCTGTACGCGGAGCTGCAGCATTGCAACCCAATCTACAAATGACGTTAACAATAGATGCGCCTTGGTTGAGACTTTGCGTCGTTGCGCCCAGCTAGTATGCCAGCAGCGTCGGCAGATGCTTCACAAGCTCTTCATTATCCGTCCTGGGTATTTTTAGGCAGCGATGCTGCGTTGAGGAGAAACAATGACGGTGGTGAACTGTTGAATGCAGAACATAAGCTGGCAGGCAATCGCATAGGAGCAACATATGCTTCTAGGCGTCAGACGTTTTCGCAGAGGGCTTATGGAGCGCGCCAGCTCAGCCTGGATACATGTAAAGATCTTTGGCAAGGCATATGGTTCCGCCTACGTTTACCGACGGAGTTCGCCCAGCTCTTTGTAAGGGAGGCATTGCGGATGATTAGAACGCGCTCTACTGAAGAATGCAGGACACGCACGCCGACTGCCGAGTAGGTTGCCCGTGTTGGCTCCACAGGAGGCGGCAGGTGCGGTGCTACATGCGTGCAGCGGTGTTACAGCTTCGAGGGCGTGCACAAAGGCCACAATGAACAGGTGCAGACCTGCGTAATCAGGCAACAACGTTAGGGTGTGTAGGTGGCATATGCTGCCGATTCACGGTGCACAGCAGAGAGGACTTCTGAACTTGAACATCCACGTTCTAAGGTCAGGGAAATCACAGTGAATTGGCTGCCACTTTGCCAACTCCTGTCTTCTCTTGAATTAACCAAACGAGCGTCCTGCACATCTTTACATAGTCCGTGAGTTAAAGTGTTTTTGGATTCCCCCAGACTCAGCAGCAATATTTGCGCCTTGCATTTTAGGCGACATGTACGCCCCTGCAGAATTCAGGGTTTGACGCCAGCATATGGCGTACTGTGTACAAGATCGGTTGTGCAACGCTTACAATACATGATGTGAACGATGCATGCGGCGCTGAGAGG
>HG713036.1:6409-30386 GCA_000499725.1 Eimeria brunetti | reverse complement strand
GTCCGCGTTTATCTTGTTCGGTGTGTAAACCGAGCTCTGAAAAGCGACGAGCAAGGTGCATGAAGGGGTTTTAGTGCGCGTCAGTAGATGTAGCGCTTCACGCTTGGTGCACATTGCGGGCCATAACTCAGCATTGGACGGACTAAGCCTGTGTACGAGCCATTCACTGCAAGAGGCGAGCCACAAATGGGTTTGCGATGCAGTGTGGGTTGTGTGTGGGCGCACACGCGGTGTACGTGAGGAGACGAGTTCCGTTGTCTGCTGGTGCCAGTGTATGTAACTCATTGTGTACTTGACTAGTATTAGGTGAAGCAAGGACAGGCAGTGGCCTTGCCGTGTGGGCAGAGCGCAGGCGTGCAATAAGGGCCAAGGAGCGTTGACGGATTGAGTTGTGTTATGGTAGCTATACGGTTGTGCAGGAGGTGCGTGAGGTTTCTCTGCCGTTTATAGTCTGCAGATGCTCGCAAATGGTCTNTCGAATCAGTGGAGAGTTTCGCTGGGCAGCGGCAGCGCGGCTGATAGGTGTGATGTGGAGTGCAAGAGGAATGACAGGAACAACGACCTCCACTCGTTGCTTTGTTTGTCACCGAAGTTGACAAATACTGTGCTGCTTTCGCTTGCGTTTGGTTTGTGCGGACAGTGATGGGGCTAGGAGGGGGAAAGTACAATAAGGAATGTGGTCAGCATGGGATGACGTGAGGCAACTGATNTAGAACCCTTTCCACGTCCCGTATGTGCAGCCCTACTCACATTGTCGCATAACACTATCTAGAGCCTCCTCTTGTGTTTTTTGCCTTTCGACAGGCTCGAGTAGTTTCATACAGGCTCCTGGTGTGTGGCAGTGGGTGCGAGGTACTACAGAAGGTGAGTACCACGGTTTGCTGCGGCCTTCGAATACACACTTACTGTTAGAGTTGTGTACGCATTTGGCAGCGTAGGTCTGCGTTTATCTTGTTCGGTGTGTAAACCGAGCTCTGAAGGGCGACGAGCAAGGTGCATGAAGGGGTTCTACTGCGCGTCAGTAGATGTAGCGCTTCACGCATGGTGCGCATTGCGGGCATTGCAATGCCCGGCATTCGATGGACTGAGCCTGTGTACGAGCCATTCACTGCAAGAGGCGAGCCACAAATGGGTTTACGATGCAGTGTGTGTTGTGTGTGGGCGCAGACGCCGTGCAGCTGAGGAGACGAGTTCCGTTCTCTGCTGCTGCCAGTGAATGCAACCGACTGTCGGTATGCCTATTCTTAGGTGAGCATGCTGACCAGTGGTTGAGTGAATGGTGCAGGAAAACAGGTCTGACTATGATTTAAGGCTTGCGTGAATTACCGCAGGGAGTGAGCCCAGGAAAGAGCCTGAGGGCAAGAAGATGCACGAAGGTATCTTTGTTCGTGGATCTCGGAGAGTGTGGGAGACGTCGAACAGATCGTGGATGAGTAGATGCTAAGCAAGAAAATTGAGGGTGGTTGTACTATGTTGAAGGGAAGGATGCGCTGCACATGGACGCGCTGGTTTGGCACTACGTTATGTCATTACCGAGGAAGAAACGTCCGCGGCATCTGAAAAGGGAGAGATGACAGATGATGTATTTCTACTGGTGGGCTATCGTGACCTGGGTAGCGGCAACATCAGAGTGGCCGTGAAGAGCGCGGAGCGGGATGAGTATAAATAGGCTGGGGAGTGGCTGGACGTATGATGGGGACAAATTGTGCTCGTGGGCACATTGAGGTGCAGGGCACAACGAGTCTTTGGAAGCGAATGCAGTGTGACGTGTGCTAGCGCGTACGGTTACTGGGTAGCGTCGTTGGATTGTTAGCAGCGCAGGTGCCGCTGACCCGGGGGTGTGGGCTTGGCCCTCCACTACGCTTCACCTTGAAAGGGCGGCGGTCATTTTACGCTTTGCAATAGAGTGGGTGTAAGTGGCGGTTGCAGTTGATGCCGGGTTGAATTGCGTTGGTGAAGCGACAAAGTGGTGGCGTCTCGGAAGTGGAGGAAGGACAAGGACATCAAACGTACCGAGCACCGACTCGAATGCAACCGATTCCTTTGTCTGCGTCAGCAAGTGCGCATGCTGGCTCGCTGAATTCGTCGCATGCTTGGCAGTAGTCATTGGGAGTGGTTTTGCAGGTTCCGTGAGATTGTGCTGGGGTTCGAGGTGTGCGCAAAGCTGCATTAGTTGATGGTGCATGCACGACCACCAGCTAGACGATGGCTCTGCGGGGAACGAGTTTATTTTTTCTTGTAGACTGCTGCAACCGGTACGCGGCCTTTCTTAGGTGCAGGGAGAAGAACATGTGCTAATACTGGTTAGGCGTTGGAAGTCCGGGGGTGGAGTGGAAGTGCCTATGTTGGCAGTTTCTTGTGTTAATTCTGATAGTGTGCTTTTTGTCCGCCCACGTGCACTAGCACTACTGGTAGTGGGGCACCGGTGTGCACATTTGATGGCCTGGAACAGCAAGGAGCTGTTGTGTGTTTTGTACCTGTGACGTCGACGCTTCAGGTGAGTGCGTGGTGTGGTGGGGTGACGCCCGGTTAATGGCAACACATGGCTGGCCTCGTGTGTTTTTTGCGCCCACAGGACGCAGCAGCTATGCACTGCATTTCGCTGAACGCAAGTACAAGGCGGAAAGCGTCCTGGCAATCGCGCGCAAATGGTGTATTTGAGGCACCTGTTTATGCGTGATGAGGGAGTAGCGAATTGCGGCATGCACATAGAGTTGGACGAGCGCTGGGAGGCGATTGAGGGGAGAGTGCGAAGCGGCATGGTCCTGAGTAGTGGGGAATGGCGGTTTGACACAGTCTGTACGCATTGCGAGCATCTACAGACACAAAGAAAGCCTCTGAGGGTATCTTTGGATGCGCTAGATCGAAAAAATACCGTTAGAGGCTTTCATAGTAGGCTTCGGCGAGAATATGATGCCTATGACACACGAAGTCCCATTTGTGTACTTTTTCAGCACCTCCGTTCTCGACCTTGTGGGTGCATGTTCAATGCGGTGTGGCGGCATTTGGTGCCCAATAAGCAGGGGCTTTGTAAGTCTTGAAGAGTTATCTCTTAGATACGTCGGGAAACTATAATCACTGAGAGGTGTGACAGGATGCATGCCCAGCACGGAAGACGACCGTGCGCCGTTGACGACTCGGTACGGGGAGCGCTCTAGGTGGCCTGGCTAAGTGTTGAGGGAAACATGAATTCGCGGAGGGGCTGGTCACGGAAGCATCACACATTCGCGCGCTTCGAACGGAGGACACTGTAGCAGGAGTTAGACATGTACTGGATGAGTAAATGTTTAGCGGGAGCGTTGTGAGTGGTCGCAGCATGTTAGCAGACAGTATACCCTACACACCAGTGTGCTTTTTCTGCGCCACCCCACGGCAGCATTGATTGATCCAGCGCCAGCTGTACTTTAAAAGCGACATATGACAGGCTATGCCGTTTCGTGTGTGTTGCTCGCCAGTCGTGGCTACAACTGCATAATGGTCGTGGAGTAGGGGCAGTGGCACGGGCGTCATTACTGTGGCGGACAGCTTCGCGTACTTCGGGCGCCTCGGGAGGCTACAGCAGTTTCTTGTACGCATTCAAGTATTGGGAAACAGGAGTGTTTGAAAGCAGCAGCGTTGCGCCGTCCCTTTTTTTGGTTACATGACTAACACTGTTGTTGGTGCCAGCCCCCCAGTTGCCGCCGGCGTCACGGCGTTTGGCCCGTTGACATGTCATATGGAACTGCATAGGCGGAGGAACGGCACAGGTGAGTTGCTTCACAGTGGTGCAGGCGTGAATGGCGGTTGCTGGTGGGTGGATTTGTAGTGGCTGTACCGGCTGACGGGGTCCGGGAAATGGAGAAAATTCGAGGAGGCTGGGTGGAACTAATGCTGTCTCAGCAGAGCTCGTTTTTTTGTCAACTATAAGGGAGTGTGCACGATTGCCTTTGGCAGTGCATTGTGTCTCGCAGCAGCGGTTCCGTGTGGAGGCGCAGACAGGCTAGACCGTGTTGTGGTCTACGTGAATAGCTGCATCACCATTTGACGCGTTCGCAACACCAACGCGTGCAAGACGATTGTGCTGCTAAGACCGATATCGCTTTTTGAACTAGGCAACGGTGAACACCTGTTATATGGCGCTACGCCGGAGAATGGGGAGTTGCGTATCTTTTGTAGTAGGGTAAATGTAAGGTGGAGAACTGTCTGCTGGATCTTTTGTTTGCACATCTGTGACGCTCGTAGAGTGTTTTTATACACACTGAGGGGTATCAACGCACACGCCGCATGTGCGGTTCGCCTCATTGAGAAACGGGGCAGCAGGTTAAATCGCTGTGCCCATCTTTCGATATTGATGCCTGATGGTATGGACTTGCGCAGTGTGGCGAAGATGGTTTCGTCACGTGTGAAAGTTACCGCAAACTCGTGTTTGCAAAGTGATCAAACGGCAGGTGTGCATAACGAACTTGAGGCTTCATGCTTAGTTTCTCAACAATTGTTGAGCTAACTCAGCAAACTTCTTGAGTGGTCCTTCCGGCCTTGCTGGAGAATACCGACACTTAGCGTGGCAGCCCTGGTTGAGTGAGCACAACTGTCATGTAAACGTGTTCGACCGTACGGCCATTAGTTTTGCCTGTGCAATCCAAAGTTTGGGGTGAAAGGAATTATTTTTTGGCTTTTTGCGGATTGCTCATCCGCAAAAAGGTGGGTCCAGCGGTTAAACTGGCAGAGGTGGCTGGCCATGCATCCGGCTCCTGGCGAGGCATAACGCGTCTGTTGCACATTCCCATTCTGTACTGTTTTAGAGTTTGAGAACGTTTGGAGCATAATAGAGAACTACGGGGGTCTAGGAATTGCAGGTATGGCAGCTTGGCCCGTTGGTCAGCAAAACAGTACTTCGATGCAATTAGGCAACTATCTGTTCGTGTTGTAAGGATTCACGTGTACTCGTAGATTGTTTTCTCCCATTCTCAGGCATGCTTATCTATACGTACATGCAGGCAGGCCATTTTAGCTGCAGAATATTGTAGGGTATCCAAGGTTGATGTATTGGCTATTGAAAACACTAGGAAGGGCAATAGTGAGCCAAATGCTGCCTTCTTTCTTGCAATTGAGCTACAGGAAACCTGCTTTCTGGTGGCTCGACTCCGCTTGCCGTGCCAGAGATACACGCATATCTGTTCGCTACAGACGCACCGTACTTCCGCGCAGCATGCCCGAGTTAAAACGCATCGGCACATTATGCGAGCCCCGTTAATTGAAACAGGGCTGCAAGCAAACGCCTGTGGAAGATTCCTGTCGGCAGTAAAAATCCTCCCTGGTGTAGTTCGTAAGCAGAGTAGCACTGCACTGTTCGCCATCCTATCCCACCACCACCATGATCGATATCCACCAAAATTTAGAGCATCTGCAAGCAACTCGAAAGTAAGTATTACCTATTGCTTACTACGTGATATAATACAGCAGATTGGAGGCATGCCTCCACAGTTGACACAAAGTTTCACGTAGCCAAGCCAGAGAGGGAGTTAGAATCGGACTATTGTGCGCTTAGGCGAAAGTGAACTTCAGGAACTTTTGGACAAAAGCACTCCCCTGGCTGCGTGGACGAAGGAGGTGAGTTAAATACTGCATTTATTCGACAGGCGTTGGCGTGGCATGCCACCGGCCTGCAGCGAACGGCAATGTTGGCAGAGCTCCGTCAATCTTCACAGCTTGCCGTTGCTGTCTAATGAACCGCAGAGTCACGCTCCAGACCAGCCTACAGCAATCAACTGGGCACGACGTAGCTTGACCCAAGCTCTGCAAGACTACAAAATGACGCTCATTGCACTAAAGACTTCAGCGCATTGGCCATGAAGACACAGGCTCGAGCTAGCGAACTAGCAGAGGGTGCATGGGGACTCTCAAGTATAACACAAGCTTAGGCCTCTTCTTGTAGAGCTCACATGTTCAGCCTGTTCGTAAAACTTGATGTCCCTTTGCAGCCCTAGAAAGACACTGTTGACAATAAGTGGTTCACGCTGGTACTGAAGGGAGCTCGTGAATTCTAAACGACAGAAAGTTCGTGAAAAATATACGCTAAATGTAGAGAAGGGTTCTGTGATGGCACCAGCCGGTAGAGGGGCGCAACGTAGTGGGGCTTCACGTATATTTGAGCAAGCATGGGATATATATTCTCTATTGGGAGCAGCTAAGACGCAATGCAGCAGAGAGCCAAGCCAGTTGCTGCGCACGAATCGACCACCAGGCAAGTCGGTAAATCTGATATTGCTCTTATTGAGTACACACACTGTGTAGGTACTTATTTATTAAGTAACTATTAAATAAGCATAAATATGGGCTTGCCCCATTAAGACTATCAGACGAGGGTTTGCCACACTCGAACAGGTTGTATGCGTCGCAGAGAAGCCGCGTCAATGCACGCTTGACCAACAATTCCCCTCTATGCACGTCTAAAATTCATTTGCTGTAACTGCAGTATACTTTCACCATGTGACTGCATCTTTTACTGAAGCAAGTAGTTTATTTAGAGCCCATTTGCAGTCGAAGGAATGGATTGGTGAGAATAAATCTGATAGGCTAACAGAACGTAAAGCGACGCAAGCATGTTGTTGATATACTTCCCCTTCTGTCGAAGCCCAGCCTCAATACTAGCAGGTGGTTTTTCCACACGTTTTATTCTAGTACATGATTCCTCCATATTTAGTAAACTCCTTACCAGCGGGTTGCTCACTAATTGAGCTGGCACTCTATAAGGGGAACTGCGCAAAGCCATCTGTGCATGAGTTAATGCTTGCTCTTGCTCCTTTGCGTCCCACAAAATGTATGAGATATGTAAGCTTCGCACTGTCAGTTGCTATCCTTGCAACGCTTTGACAGCAGCGATCCCTCTTCATCACTAATAACGGATATTGAGATATTGAGCTGTCCTTTCAAACCACTGTCTTGATCTGATGGATCCGTGCGCTATGGGATGCTGAATGCAGTGCACTGGTAGTGACGGATGTGTGCACAAAGAAAGCACGCTGACATTGAAAGGGTGATGCACAACGTGCCCCGCGGCATCCTAGTGCTGTCCTAGGATTTCGACTGCGCTTTCGTTGGATCACAACCGTTGTTGATATGCTTTCCCTTGTGGCGGAGGGATATAATGTATTCGTTCTGGCACCTCGATCCAACCGCACGTGATTTCGTTCTGTGTGTACCTGCGCATGACCGTTCCGTATGCTGCACTGACGTAACAGTCATTGGGAAAGCGAAACGGGTATATGTGAACGTGGTGTTACCTATACGGCCATTTGAGAGTGGCGCTGTTTTTGGATTCCACTGTATCAGGGGAAGAGCCATGATACCGTGAAATCGATCATGGCAGTAGCGTTCAGCCCGTTTGACCGCTGCAGATTGTGCAGTTGCCTACTATGCTCAACGCAGCGAGTTCGTCGTGGCCCTCACTTATTTGATGGAAACATCTACAGCCAGCACCACATGGTCCTCATTAACAGGCGTACGGCGAGAAGGCGAGGGCTTCGCATGGCGTACTGGTGTTACCAGACTGCTACACGCCACGATGACGGCTTGCAACTTGTCCTGTTAAAGCGTAGCGTTGCATTGCATCTCTGCGCGTCATTAGGCAGCGGATATGATTGGTTTGCCATGAAGGAACACGTGTAAAGGCCCTTCAATAAATTGATAGTGCATTTTCAAGTTCATAGAGACAAAACACCTGATATTGCATAATAAAGGGGAGGCAATGGGAAAACTTAAAAGGCTCTCAACAGCATCAGCATATAATCGGAAAGATTGCATCTGTACTGCAGCTGTAGCTGGAGGTTTGCGTGCTGTGCACGTTCTGGATGAAGTATAAGTGTGCATTGTGATACGTTTTTTTTGACAAACTATCGGTATTGGATAAGAGCAAGGATGCTTTGGTTTTTAGTTTTCTGCAACATATTGCAACAATACAATAACAATGAGCACTGCATGTTTCTCTCCTGACGTGGTGCATTCTGTTTCAGAGGGTGCGCTGCTTTCGTACTTCCTCCTTTCGCCTACGTGCTACTGCTACACGGCACCCATAGGATTCACCTTGTCCTGGTGAATTTGTAGGAAATCTTGATCGCGCGCTCACTGTCGGCATGACTGAATTACTTCATTCTACTTTAAAACGGGAGATCAAGGGAGTACTTGCCGCATACTACTTGCCCTGCTTGCTAGCTTAGCAAAGTGCTCGGCTTGGTCCTCACCGCGAAGCGAAACATAAGATGCTCCCGGTATGTCAGTGTTTTGCCATGCCATTATGCGGCGCTAGCTTTACTGCCCAGCTCCTAAGTATTCTTCTGGAAGAACCCTTAGCGCGGCTCACTTTCTGTTCGGACGCACGCTGAGACCCTGTTCGTTTCTCATTCCGGACTCGCATGCACAGAGGAGTACTCAGAACCTTCCAATGTATTTTCACGTAATGTATCTTTCGGCACGATTGGTTCCCTACTCATTGTGACACAGCGGCAAAATGAAAGACCCCAGAGCGTAAAGGCTTGACGTTGCCGTGCAATGTCTGGCAAATGACGCCAAACTTCTCTTCCGCTGTAGCGCTTGCATGAATGCTTATGGAGCTGGTCGATATGCCCTCCGTATACATAGTAAAAGACCGAATGCGCCAACGCCTTGATTCAGCCGGGTGCGGATCTCAGATATTCCACAGCAGAATATACCATATCCGCTTCACTCGGCATGTGGTGCTGTTACGACACACTTGGCCTTCCACACGGTGAGGCAATTAGCGTGAGAAGTCCTTGGGTTTAAGAAAGTACGTTTGGACGCTCGTTGAATCAGACCGACCTCGGTCGTATCTTGCTAAACATGGCAGGAAAGGGCCACCAGCTGGAATAATTCACGTAGGTGCTTTACATTATGGCAAATTAGAAAAAGGCCTTGCCTGTAGGGTTGCCGTGAGCTTGCAAAGACGGCTTAAAAGAAAACGAATAGCAACCTTGTGTGCATGCAGGGATAAATATTTTTCCATAAATAGATATACTGGGTTGCCCGAAAACAGAGGCTTATGACCAGCTTCGCCTGGCTGCATAATAGTGACTAAAGAACATGTGCTGTGCCGGCAGCATGCCGCCGGTTTAAAATGGAAGCTCACTGAGACCATCACAGACATTCCCGCTTGTCTACACTCATTCGCTTTTAGGTGAATGGTGATAGAGGCTATTCTGTGAGCCAGCTTCAGGTTCAACTGCGGGATCGTTGCGTTGTTTGCAAGCTATTGTCTCTAATTGAGTATAAAGAGTGATGACAGCAAAAAATGCGAATGACATGACAATATGGTAAATTCTGCTACCAAGCCTAACAGAATAGGCTAATCTGGGGGTATTCCCCTCGAAACGCTTACTACTAGGGTCAACAACACTACGCACTAACATTTGTGCTGAGTTGAAGAGCAAACTTTCGCAGGCATTCGTCTCCGCCTCCGCAATTTTCATCGTCAGTTTCATTCTCTCAGTCCTGGATTCTGCAAACACCTAACCTCAGAGCATGGGGCCATCCTGTTTTTGTAGTAAGTACGTTGCTTGTTTGGTGTTGCTACACCAGATCATGCTTAAGCTTAACCTTGCTGCATCCCCACTACACAGGCGGCGAACGACGGCAACTTTCCAACAGCCTGCTGGCTCCCTTGACTGTCTGCGCCTAACCCAAAGGAGCCCCAAATGGCTTCGCAAAGCGTCCTAAATCATCGCTGACTGCTTGCGGGTTCTGGTTTAGGTTTTATAGCTTACGGTTTATGATTTAGGGATTTACGGCAGCAGGTTTAGGGCCAAGTGCTCAGAGTTCACTGTTTGGGGTTTAGGGCTTACGGTCACAGTTCACGGCTTAGGGTTATTAGGCGCCCGGCCTAGATTTTATTGTTTAGCTTAAGGGTTCAGGGCCTAGGGCTTAGGACTCAGCTTCGGGGTTCAGGATTTAGCGCTTACAGCGTAGAAGTTAGTGTTTAGGGTTGTAGCTTCCGGAGCCGTGTGCTTTGCAACTCTTACCTGGGGCACTAGTTGCATGATATGTGCCCCCCTGAGGTCGCAAATCCTTCATAGAACAGACCAGGAGGACATCCGCGACGATTTGAAAATGACATGCAGGAGCCTACGTTTCTGAGGCAACAACAGTAGGCACCTGATTTAGGGTAGGGATTTAGTGCTGCGACGATTCCGAAAGTCTTCTGCCTGTTAAATATGTTCATGCCTAGGGAGACGACTTGAATCTCAAGCATTTTTGTTGTATGTGCCCCATTCCACTGTTTTTTTTTCCACGAGATTGATAAAGCTGGTGCTGATCCTCTTGAGGTAGCCCGATGGGCACGGCCCAGCAGACACTCTGTGTCTTTGCAAGGCAGCACCCATAGGTCGCCGGCAAGCATGAAAAGAAAACACGTTCCCGATGTACCACTTTGTGCGGAGTTTACCTGCGCGAAATAAGTGCACACTACGCTATGCTCCAAACGAGCGAACAATTTTAGCTTTGAACGTTAAATCGTCTGAGTATTTGATATGTTAGATCTATCCAGTGTACTCTACGGTTTGGATCAATAAGGGGCAACAGGCTCTGCTATTTCGAAAAGGATGTCTGCTTCCAGTTGACTGAGCCAGCACCCAGGTTTGCCTGATGTGGCTCCACTATCCTGTCGAACTGCCTTGTGCGTTCTCAGCTCCCTTTCTCACCATTTGGCGATTTTTAGTATTCGGCCTTTCTCTACAAAAAGCTTTAGCAAACATACGCTTCCCCGTGTGGCTCCCTCTTTAAAAGGGTGGGCAGCGAGCATCAATGCCTAAATAACCAAAATGGATCCGCGGAAACAGCAGTGGTAAGTTGGGCTGAGCTATAGTTTGTCGAAGAAGACCGAGGGAAACTCACTCAAATGTGCCCATGACACACCAGAATAGTCTGCACTTTTTGCACACGCAGCACAACCACTTTAACCCTTACCACGCTGTACAGAGTTAACCCCGCTCCGGGGTCCATGCATGAATATTCAATCCAGCGCGACCCCAGCCAGATCAATGTGATCTCTAACATGGAAGCGTTATATTTGGTGTAGTACACTGGCAGCCAGGTTCGTTTCAGAAATCCCAAGACATGCAGGATCATCCGAGGGTTGAGCTTCCGCCGGGAATAGTGTTGAATCATGACTGCATCATGAGCAGCTATATTTCGCTGTCCTGTACGTCCTATGCAGTTTTCGATTGCAGTGGTACTACATAAACAGGGCAGGCAGAGCAACGAAGACATACATAGAACGGACTGAAAAGCCTTCCGCGGCAGCAAATGCAATCGTCTAGAACAAAAATACCGGTGTTCAGGCTCCGCTTATCCCAGGAGTTCCTTTCCTGTTGTAACAGCTAGGTGTCGAAGAGAGCAGCCGTCTGCCCCCGAACTAGTCCGTATCAGTATACTATGGGTACAGGACCAGATTGCGCGGGCCTTCTTGTGCGCAAGGAGTCGATGCATTTCCAGTAGTCGGGTGACGAGAGAGCCACGGGAATGATTATGGTGCTTCTGCCAGCTGCAGTATTGTCAGCTAGAAAACACGTGTGAGAAACTCCCCTCTGCTTGCAAATTAAGGGGCGCTTCGGGCCGTACGAATATCAGGCCCCTCGGGAACTGGACCTCACCCTCACCAGTGCGTGCCATTGAAACAGTAACCCAGCTCCGTGATCCGTGCCCGCAACGGCGACAGAATCGCCACCAGTACCCGCCCGTGAGTTTCAGGTAAGGCCAGGAAACCCCTCACCCGATTGGGTAGCAAGGAACTAAGACTAACAGGGATACTGCAGGCCAGTGAAAGCTTCTGGTGAGCGGGCGCTCAAGCTAGGCGGCCCAGGCTAGTACTTTCTCGATCGGAGATTCGCTAATAGCCAGCACCGAGTAATACTCGTCTGCGGGGCACCAACGTAGGCACCCACTGCAATTGCACCGACGAGCAACTTCTGTCTCCTTGCCCCCAGCAGACTAATACTGTGGCTGAGGGGGTTCAAGATATATTCATATTCAGTAAAATAAACTGAACCAAGTATTCAAGGCAGTTCCATCTTCTTTTCTCAAAGAAAGATGCTGTCCCCACACGTCCCGGATCATACGCCCAAAAGGATAAGGCTGAGAAGAGGCGACAGTTTAGCATCATGTGAAGTTTCATGTTCGCCTTATTTTAAAAAAAAGGATTAGTTATACAGTTGGTATAAGGCTTGCGCTTAGTTCTTTCGCCCTGGCTGAAATCAGTATCTCCCGGGGACAGGAACATACGCAGCATATGGAAGAGGACTAGACGATTTGCATGTATACATATTAAAGGTTATGCAGTTGTTGTGTGTGCGCACCAGAGATAGCCGCTGCGTCAGTGCGTGTGCAACGCAGCGTGTGATTGGAGACAGCCGCAGCATTGCGCTTATTTGCCTCAAGCACTACGAATTATTTTCTTGGTTATTGCATGTGTAATAGGAATTGTTTTTGCGGAGAACGGGGGTAGCGAGGGGCGGGGCGCGGCGGATGATGCGCCTAACACGAATTGTGCACATGTACGTGACGCTTGCGCGAACGAGAGCGGAATCCGCAGGTCTTGTAGCTTCTGCGTAAAACAGGAGAAAGTGAAAAGCATAGTTTAGGTGGGTGATTGTGGCTTGCGGAGATCTTTTCAGCTGTTGTGAGCTCGGAGGAGGTGCAATACATGAATGTGGCACTAATTTGCGTTTGAGCTCGCAATAACGGGGCGTGGTGTCAACAACGTAGGCAGAGGAAAAGGGAGAAAGGTCTACCGGTCGGCACGCATATGATCTCTCCCGTATCTGTTGAAGATTTTTTTTAATCGCTGGTCGTCTGTCATAGGACTGCAACAAAGTAGGCAGAGACAAACGAGAAGCCCGTTAATCTGCACAAACATGATTATTAGAGTACAACTAGAACACTTTTTCTTTTCGCTGGTTGTCCGCTACGAAGGGACGGAGTCAAGACACTACGTGCAGGCATTTGCATCATTTTGCAGTTGGCATCATGCTTGCGCTTGGTTCTTTCGCTCCGACTGAAGTAAGCTCCCTCTGCCAACAGGAATATTCGCTGTAACTGGCGGAGAGCTAGGGACCCTTCATGTTGGAGCATCGGGGGATAGTGGGGTTATGTACTTGTGTGCGCGTGTGTATGGCCACGGCGTAACGAAGCGTTCTTCAGCGCTACGACAACTTGCTGCTGTGTGCAGGAAGCATGCCCTTAATGAAGGAAACTTACCTCTTGGAGCATATGGATGCTGCTATGTTATAAGTTGCCCGATGGCCAGCATGCATCTGCGTGTGCATGCTTGCCGATTGATGATCTTGCAGAGTGGGAAGAAGTAAGGGGGCAAATTTGCTTCAGCCATGCGCTTCGTTGTTACCGAGTGACGGGGGGCGCGGAAGCACGCCTCCGCAGTCGGTAACGACGAAGGGCATGCTGGTACTACAGACGATTTCAGTAAACTGGTTGCGCAGCGCAGTGTGAGGTAGGAAGAAGCAGCGATTGTGCGATGAACTGTATCAAGATTAGTTACTAGCGCATTTATGAAACATGGTAGTCGGCTAGAAACAGTCTCCTTGGAGGGGCCGTTCGGCTGCTGCAAACAGATTATTCTGCCTTCCTTACATTAGCTGCGCTTTTTCGTGTTTGAAGTAGGTGAACTGTTTGAATATTCCACTTATATTCTTCCGAGTTGGCCATCGCTCGGCAGGACGCTTGCGCCACTTTTCGAAAGTTATCTTCGGCGAGCGCGACGGAGAGTTTGCCAGCTCATGCGACGGGTAGACCGTTCTTGTCTTGGAAGGCTTGCACTGTCGTTTGTCGTCCAACAAGCAACGACATGACGAGGGCTTGCTATGCACCCAGCTGCACCGTTTCGCAGGCGTCATTAAGCTTGGCCTTAGTACGTTTGCTCTTGCCAAAATTAGGTCCGTTTGCAGGTAGGCGTGTGCGCGGCGTTCTTTGGAGAATTAAGGGATATGAATTTGCGATGACTGCGGAGTTATGGAGCCTGCGTGGGCGCACTTGGGGCGGCGATGTGGTGAAGCCTTAGGTCGCGTTGCGTCCGCGCGCTGTTCTGTCTAGCATGTGCAATTAGAGACGATATGTCTTTAATGCGGTCATGCTCACTGTGTTGCTTCAGGCTGCATGAGCGCAAGCGTTTATGTGTGCACGTGCGTGGAAATTCATGGGATTGCACATAGATGTAGGATTTCTCCTTTTCTAGTCGCATAACACTATTTAGAGCCTTCTCTTGTGGCTTTTGCCCCTCGATAGGCTCGCGTATTTACGTACAGGTTCCTGGTGTGTGGCAGTGGGTGCGGTGTATCACAGGAGGTGAGTAGCACGGTTTGCTGCGGCCTTCCAGCGCACACTTATTTTTGGAGCTGTTTACGCATTTGGCAGCGTAGGTCCGCGTTTATCTTGTTCGGTGTGTAAACCGAGCTCTGAAAAGCGACGAGCAAGGTGCATGAAAGGGTTCTGGTGCGCGTCAGTAGATGTAGCGCTTCACGCTTGGTGCGCATTGCGGGCCATAACTCAGCATTGGACGGACTGAGCATGTGTAAGAGCCATTTACTGCAAGATGCGAGCCACGAATGGGTTTACGATGCAGTGTGTGTTGTGTGTGGGCGCACACGCGGTGTACGTGAGGAGACGAGTTCCGTTGTCTTCTGGTGCCAGTGTATGCAACTCATTGTGTACTTGAATAGTGTTAGGTGAAGCAAGGACAGGCAGTGGCCTTGCCGTGTGGGCAGAGCGCAGGCGTGCAATGAGGGCCAAGGAGCGTTGACGGATTGAGTTGTGTTATGGTAGATATACGGTTGCGCAGGAGGTGCGTGAGGTTTCTTTGCCGTTTATAGTCTGCAGATGCTCGCAAATGGTCTTCGAAGCAGTGGAGAGTTTCCCTGGGCAGCGGCAGCGCGGTTGATAGGTGTGATGTGGAGTGTAAGAGGAATGACAGGAACAACGAGTTCCATTCCTTGCTTTGTTTGTCACCGAAGTTGCTTTCGCGTGCGTTTGGTTTGTGCGGACGGTGATGGGGCTAGGAGGGGGCAAGTACAACAAAGAATGTGGTCAACATGGGGTGACGGGAGACAAAATATGCGATGTAAATGATTTGTGTGGAGCGTCCCAACTGTGCTCGCACCCTACCGCCAAGCATCGCTTCCACAGGGCTTGCGCAAGGGTTCGTTGCTGTGAGTAGAAGCCTTTGCAGGTCTCGTGTGCGCAGGGGTGCGTAGTCAGCCAAAAACCACTATCTATATACTTTCCTTGTGACGTTCATCCTTCGAAAGGCTCGACTATCTACATACATGGTCTTCTGAGGTTGGTATATCGTCCAATACTGTGTCACATACATCTCGGTTCAGATTAACTCTTTCTAACGCCAGGAGTATGTGCAGTATTTGTGGAAGTGTCTGGGTGACGCGCATGTGTGGGCGCGCGGGTTCATCCAGTTTGTGTGCGGGTGTCTGCGGGCTTGCTGCGGCACGGTTGTTCTGGCTTTAGGAAGACACACTGTTTTATCAGGACGTATGCGCTGAGGAGCGGTGGCATCTGCTTGTCGTGGGTAGTGCTGCGTGTACGGGGTTTTGGGGAATTGCAAGGTGAGGAGTGGGAATCGGTTTTGCTTTAGCTGTGCTCTTTTTCGGTATACACTGGTTCGAGTGTGTTGGCTTTGCGATGTGCATATACGAGACATGCTCTGGCATTCAAAACGGTGTAAGCACATTGACGCAGTAATATATGCGCAGCGCAATAGGCGGTAGGAAGGAGCAGCGATTTGGCTCTGTTTTGTGTAGGATGTAAAACAGCATTGGTGGTTGCGCGGCTATTTATGCTGGTAGGCGTTTTGAACAGGACAGGAATAGTGAAGGGGCTTGGGGCGGCTGAGAGCGCGGCCAATTCGACTTGTGTCAATCCGCGTCGCACTTGCACAAAAAAATGGGATCTGGCGGCTCGGCTTAGTGTGCTTCCCAAACTGCGATTGCTTAGGCTGTTTTGCGTTCGGATATGAAATGTTTGGATATTGGAGATAGCCGTGGGGCGCCTGGATGCCGGTTGCACCCTTCCATAATGGTCCGGGGAGGACGTGGTACAGTTGTTCTCAGTTCACGCGTGCGATAAACCGGCAGCTTCTTTGAAAGGTCCGATAGTCGTTGGTCGTCCAAGAAGGCAAGACTCGACAAGGACGTTTGATGCACCCAGATGCAGCATAAGCTTTTCAGCTGGTCTGACGGTAGGGCTTAATGCCCTTGTTCAAACCAGCTCCATATCGTGATAGGCATGTCTGCGGCATTTGGCGGAGAGCCAACGGTCCTGCATAAAAGCATCTCGTGGTTTTATGTAGTTTATGTGGTCGCGTGTATGGTGAGGGTGTGGTGAAGCCTGATCTGGCTTTGCTGCCGCTCGTCATTTTGTCTAGCACGTGTACAATGACGAGTGAGCGGATCTGGTTGACGCGGTCATGAGTATTGTAATGTTTTAGGCTGTATAAGAGGAGGCACGGACATGTATGGGTTTTCGCGCACCATTCTGAAATTTGGATGGGGGGAGGAGGCGCTGCAGCTCGTTTTGCGTTAGCCGTGTTCTGCTTCGGTATCTACTGATACCCGGTAGAGTTGTTCTCAGATCACGCGTGCGATAAACCGGCAGCTTCTTTGAACTGTCCGACAGTCTTTGGTTGTCCAACGAAAGCAAGACTTGACAAGGGCTTTTAATGTATCCAGCTGCATCATTTTGCAGCTGTTACTACTGCAGGGCTTCGCAACCATGCCCACATCAGCTGTATATGCTAACAGGTGTATACGCAGTATTTGGTGGAGAGCTAAGGGGTTTGCCTGAGTACGTAGCGTGGGGTTATGCAGTTCGTGTGAGCGCGCTTTTGTTGACGGTATGGTGAAGGCTTATCTAGTATTGCTTCCGCTCGCGGTTTTGTAAAACACGCGTACAGGGAGGCGCTAATCCATCGTGTTGGCGCCGTCACCAGAACTGTAATATTTCAGGCTGTATGGGATGGTGTATGGGTATGTAGGGGTTTTTGTGCACCATTGTGGAATGTGTGGGGCCGGAGAGGTCGCCGGGGCTCGTTCTGCTCTGGCTGTTTAGCATTTTTGATTGGCACGGTAGTGTAGGATGGCACGTTTTGTGGAGAGGTGCTGGAATAATGGGAGTGGGGGTCGCTGCCGGCTGGGCGGCCAAAAGGAACAGTGTTGATTGTCGTGGCACCTGCATGAAGAAAGCAGGTCTCGTAAAATAGGTGGATGTGTTTGGTTTCTTGAGGGTAGTTCGCTTATTGAATGTTTGGAGTATTTGTAGTGTATGAAGGTACCGCCAATATTCGGTCGAGATTGGCATCCTGTGGCAGTGTGTTTACAGCGCCCCAGAACAGTAGGCACACACGTACAGGTAGCAGGTGCCTCCGTCTACATCCACGTGGTGTGCGTCCGCACGTCTCCTACATTTTCGATTAGCGTTGTTCGCCAAAAGGAAGCAATTCGACAAGGATGCGTCATGCAGCCAGGTGCATTGTCCTACAGTTGGCGAACCATTCACAGCTGTGTAACGCGCTTTGGTTGAAATCAACTTGGTCTGAAGATATTGGTATGTATCGTATTTTGATGAGAGATAGCAGGCGTGCAGGCGCGGGCGCACGGGTTATGCAGTTTGTGTACGCGCATCTGCGGGGTTGATGCGGCACTTGTTTTGCTGGCGTATGGCGCGCTGCTTTTCCCAGAAAGTATGCTCTTAGGGGCAGTGCCATCTGCGTGTCGTGGGTAATGCTGATGCAGCCAGCTGCATGGGTTTGCCGGAGGGACTAGGGTAAGGCTTAGCGCCCCTGCCCAAATGACCTTTATACGCTAATAGGCGTGTACGCAGTATTTGGCGAAGAGCTAACGGGCCTGAATGATTAGGTACCGAGCGGTTATGCAGTTTGTGTGGGCGCGTTTATGGTGACAGTGTGGTGAAGCCTTATCTGGCGTTGCCTCCGTTCTCGGGTTTGTCTGGCACGTGTACAATGAGGACCTCATGCATCTGGTGGGTGAGGGCATGAGCACTGTAATATTTCAGATTGTATGAGGGGAGGCATGGCTATGCATGGACCTCCGTTCACATCTGTGGAATGTGGCTACCCAGAGGAGTCGCCGGAGCTCGTTTTGCTCTAGTTGTGCTCTGTTTCGGCGCTGCTGCCTGCATTTGCAAGACATGCTGTGGTATTGCAAACAACGCCAGCAAGAGGAAACGGCGATTACGCGGTGATTTGTGTCATGCGTTAATTAGCATTGTTGATGGATGCGGTTATGTAGGCTAGTAGCTATTGGGCGGGGGAGTTGGAATAATGGGTAGTCGGGCAACAGGCGAATGGGGGGCAAAAACGAACAGTGTTGATTCAAGTGGCAGTTGCGTGAAGAAGGCAGGTTTCGTAGAATAAGTGGATGTGTTTGTTTTCTTGAGGTTGCTTACGCCTGATCGTGTTTGGAGAACGTGTAGTGTATGGCTGTATCGCCAATATTCGGTCGAGCGTGGCACGTCAAGGCAATGCGTTTATAGCCCTCCAGAACACTAGGCAGAGGCATGCAGGGAACCGGCTCGGCCGTCTGCATGCACGTGTTCGTTTTCCGTGTGTGTCGTACATTTTTGACTAGTGTTGCGTGTCGAGCGAGAAGGGGTTTGGCAAGGATGTCTCATGCAGCCAAATGAACCATCCTGCAGTCGGTATGTCGTTCAAGGCTGTTTCACGTGCCTCGGTTGAAATGAACTGGGTCTGACGATAAGAGTATGTAGCGCATTTGAGGGAGAGGTAGGGGGCGTGCGTCTGTGGGCACATGGCGGTATGCAGGTTCTGTAGGCGCATCTGTGGGGTTGCTGCGGCACGGCTGTTGCCGGATATAAGATGCCGCACTGTGCGTCCCAGGAAGTATGCGTTTAGGCACGGTGCTATCTGCTTGACGTCGCTAGTGCTGCGCGTGCAGGGGTTTGAAGTTGGACGTAGATGCGTATCCGCGTCCATGCAGTTTTGGGGAGTTGCATAATGAAGGGTGGCAGTCCTCTTTGTCGGACTTGGTTTTGCGTTAGCCGTGGTATTTGCCGGTACACTTTGGTTGGAGACTGCTTGCGCCGTTCTGTGCATATGCGGGAGATGCCGTAATATTGAAGGCGGCCTGAGTACATTGACGCAGTTGTATACGCGCAGCGGGGTAGGCGCTAGAAGGCAGCAGCAATTAGGCAATGATTTGCGTAGAATATAAACCAGCGTTTGTGATTGCCTGATTATGTATCGTAGCAGACGTTCAGAAGGAGACGGGAACGGCGAGAGGGGGGGTGGCGGCTCACATCGCGGCCAATACGAATCGTGTCAATTCTCCTAGCACCTGCACGAAATAGGACATCACCTAGCTCTAGTGGATGTGTTTCGCGCCTTGGCCGTAAGCTGTGTTGTGCTTGGAGGCCGCGGGGTATATGGATATGTGACTGATGCTTTTTGGAGGTAGCTGTGGTGCTGCTGGAGCCCTTCGCATGCGTCCACGATATCCCCTAACCATCCTCAGTCCCCGCGTACGAAAAACCGGCACCCGCTTGAAATTTTCCGATAGTGGTTGTCTTCCAACAAAGCGCGCCTTAACAAGGACGTTCGATGCAGCTTGCTGCTTTGCTTTGTAGCTATTATTAGTACACAGCCTAACCTGCACAAATACACTCCATATGCTGGCAGGCTTATATGGAGAATTTGGCGGCGCGTCAATATGCCTTAATGAGTACATGCAGTGGCATTGTGCATTTGGCGTGCTTGTGCATATGGTGACGGTATGGTGAAGCCTTATCTCGCGTTTCCTCCTCTCGCGGTTTTGTCTAGCACGAATACAATGAAGAGCTAACACAGCTGGTGGGCGCGGTCATGAGGTGTGTAATATTTCAGATGGTATGAGAGGAGGCATGGATATGTGTGGATCTTAGTGCACCGATTCGGATTGTGGGTGCGCGGAGGATTCACCGGATCTCGGTTTGCTTTACCTGTGCCCTTCCTCTGCATATACTGACTGGAGTGTTTCGGCGCTGCTGCCAGCAATTGGAAGACACGCTGTGGCATTGCAAACAACGTCAGTAGGAGGAAGCAGCGACTACGCGGTGATTTGCTTCATGCGTTACTAAGCATTGTTGATGGACGCGGCTATGTAGGATAGTAGTTGTTGTGCAAGGTAGGTGGGGTAATTGGGGCCTGGCCACTGCCAACTGCGCGGCCAGAAGAAACAGTGTAGATCCTCCTCGTGACAGCTGCATGGAGGCACGTCTTGTAGGATAGGTGGATGCGCTTGTAGACTTGAGTTTCCTTACGCCGTAACATGCTTAGAGAACTTGTAACGTAACAGTGTATCTGCAATATTCCGTCGAGCTTGGCACTTCAAGGGAATGAGTATATACCACTCCAGAATAGACACGTAGGGCGGCAGCTATCCCGTTTGCATGTGCGTAACCTTATTAGGTACATCTCGCATATTTTCGGTTGCCGTTGGTGGTCGAACGGGATACGATTCGACAAGCATGCCTAATGCAGCCAGATGCATCACCCGGCAGTTGGTATATCGTCCAATACTCTGTCACATGCCTTGGTTGAAATTAACTCGGTCTGACAGTAGGAGATCGTGGCGTATTTGGGGAAGAGGTAGGGAACGCGCATGTGTGGGGACGTGGGTGTATTCAGTTTGTCTGCGTGCCTCTGGGGGGTTGATGTGCCACCGCTGTTCCTGGCCGTAGGATGGCGCGCTGTTTTACCCAGCTAGTATGCGCCTACGTGCGGTTCCATATGGTTGTTGTGGGTAGTGCTGCGTGTAAGGGGTTTTGGAGGCGGGCGTGGATGCCTATGCGCATGCATGCACTTTGGGGATTTTCCGGGTGAGGAGTGGGGGTCGGTTTTGCTTTAGTTGTTCTCTTCTTCGGTATATACTAGTTGGAGCATGCTTGCACGGTGAGTGGCATACACGAGGCATGCCTTGACATTAGAAGCCGAGGCAGTATATTGGCACTGTAGTATATGCGCATCGCAATGCGCTGTAGGAAGAAGCAGCGAGTAGGAAGTGATTCGTGTAGGATGTAAATAAGCATTTGTGACTGGTGTTTACATATGATGGTAGGCGTTGTGAAGAAGACGGGAATAACGAAGGGGTTGCGGTCGGCTCACACCGCAGCCAATACGAATTGTGTCAATCTAGTTGGTGCTTCCACAGAATAGAAGGCCTCGTGGCGCAGCTGGGTGTGTTTCCCACGTTAAGAGTAGTTGAGCTGCTTTGTCTTCGTAGGCGGTGAAATAAATGGATAGGCGACTGGTGTTTTTTGAAGGTAGCTATGGCGCGCGTGGAGCTTTTCGCATCGTTCGAAGATATTCCGTAGAGGACATGGTACAGCCCTTCTCAGTTCAGCCGTGCGATAAACCGGCATCCTGTTCGAAGGTTTGGGAAGCCGTTAGGTTTAAACCACACTGCAAGTTGACAACGCCCCTTGATGCAGGTAGCTGCATGATTTTGCAGCTGATACTACTGTAGAGCTTAGCGCCCCTGCCCAAATCAGCTCCATGTCCTTATAGGCATATACGCACCATTTGGCGGAGGGTTAGCGAGTCTGCACGAGTAGGTACCGTTTGGTTATGCAGTTTGTGTGGTCAGTGTTTGCGGTGACGGTGAGGTGACACCTTATCTGGGGATGCGTCCGCTCGCCCTGTGGTTGCCTAGCACGTGTCCGATGAGGAGGTAACGCATTTTATGGGCGCGGTGATGTGTCTTGTATTATTGCATGTTGTTAGGAGAGGCGTGCATAAGTATGGGGCTGCGCGCACACTTGTCGACTTCGGGTGTGGGGAGGAGGCGCCGGAGGCCGCCTTTCTTTAGCTGCGGCCGTCTTAGGTGTCTACTGATCGGAGTGTTCCGGGTATGGGATATGCACTGGGAAGGCGAGCCGTGACATTACAAACAACGCGAGCAGTAAGAAGCAGTGATTAGGCGGTGAATCGTGTTATCATTGGTGTTAGCATTTCTGGTTGTCACGTTTGTGTCTGATGGTAGTCGTTGTGGCGGAGCTGGAATAATGGGGGGGTCGGGCAGCTGGAGAGTGGGCATCGAAAAGGAACGATGTCAATCATCGTGGGGCTTGCATGAAGAAAACGGGTTTCGCAGGGTAGGTGGATGCGTTTGGTGTTTAGGATTGGTTGCGCTGTTTAAAGTGTGAAGTATGTGTAGGGTGTGGCTGTGCCGACAATATTCGCTCGCGCTCGGCGTCTTAGGGCAATTTACGACACTCCAGAACACTAGGCATACACATGGAGGGAGCAGGGCCTCCAGTCTGCATGCACGTGGTGTTTTTCCGTATGTCTCCTACGTTTTCGATGGCCGTTGGTCGTCGAGCGAGAAGCGGTTCGACAAGGGTGCCCCGTGCAGTCAGATGCATCGTCTTGCAGTCGTATACCGTTCAGGGCTGTGTCACTTGCTTTGGTTGAAATCTACTCGGTGTGGCGGCAGGAGCATGTGAAGTATGTAGGGAAGAGGCAGGGGACGTGCATTGTACGGTCTAGCGATAGGAGTATATGCCTTATTCGGGGGAGAGTTAGCAGACGTGCATGTGCGGGCGGGTAGAGCTTTCTATTTGTGTAGGTGCATCTCCGTGGTTGATGCGGCAGCACCGCTTGCTGGCGTTGGTATGGCGCGTTGGTTTTTCTAGAAAGTACGCGCTTAGGTGCGGTGTCATCCCAGTGTCGTGGGCAATGCTGCGTGTACGGGTTTTTGGACTCGTGCGCGGATGCGTATGCGCACACAAGCAGTTTTGGGGAGTTGCAGAGATGCGGAGCGGGAGTCTGCTTTGCGTTGGCTGTGGCATTTTTTGGTATACACTGACTGGGGTGCGTTTGCGTTGTGATGTGCATATACGAGACATGTCGTGACATTGAACGTGGTGTCAGTACATTGACGCAGTCGTATATGCGCAACGCAGTAGTCGCTAGGAAGCAACAGCGACTAGGCGGTGATTTGTGTAGGATGTAAATCAGCATTTGTGATCGGGCGATTATGTATCGTAGTAGGGGTTCGGCAGGCGACGGGAACAGCTAAGGGGGTGGGCGCTGACCGCACCGCGGCCAATACGAATTGTGTACGTTGGCGCTTGCACAGAACAGGAGGCCTGGCGGCGCAGGTAGATGTGCTTCCCACCTTGAGAGTAACTGAGCTACTTTGTGTTCGGAGGCTGTGAAATATATGGATATGTGCCTGATGGTTTTTGGGAGAAGCTGTGGCGCGGCTGGAGGCCTGTTGCAGCATCCCAATGGCAGTCCGGAGAGGACGTGGTACAGCCCTCCTGAGTTCACTTGCAGGGTAAGCTTGTTTTCTTGGCATGGTCCGATAGTGGTTGGTCTTCCAACAAAGAGCGACTTGGCAAGGCCCCTTGACGCATCCAGCTGCATCATTTTGCAGCTATTACTACTGTGAGTATCGCGACCTTGCCCAAATCAGCTGTATATGCTAATAGGTGTATACGCAGTATTTGGCGGAGAGCTAACGGGTTTGCATGAGTACGTAGCGTGGGGTATGCAGTTTGTGTGAGCGCGTTTATGGTGACGGCATGGTGAAGGCTTATCTAGTGTTGCTTCCGCTCGCGGTTTTGTAAAGCACGAGTACAGGTAGGCGCCAACCCATCGTGTTGGTGCCGTCACCAGAACTGTAATATTTCAGGCTGTACGGGATGGTGTATGGGTATGTAGGGGGTTTTGTGCACCATTGTGGAATGTGTGGGGCCGGAGAGGTCGCCGGGGCTCGTTCTGCTCTGGCTGTTTAGCATTTTTGATTGGCGCGGTAGTGTAGGATGGCACGTTTTGTGGAGAGGTGCTGGAATAATGGGAGTGAGGGTCGCCGCCGGCTGGGCGGCCAAAAGGAACAGTGTTGATTGTCGTGGCACCTGCATGAAGAAAGCAGGTCTCATAAGATAGGTAGAC
>HG713035.1:50897-78243 GCA_000499725.1 Eimeria brunetti | reverse complement strand
TAGAATAGTTATTCATGAGAGCTAGCTAGCTAGCTTGTTAGGTCCTCGCTGTGTAGCCAGTTGGCTAGCTTGCCGAGCCAAGTCTGAGAAGTTAGCTAGCTGGGTAGCTGGGTAGCTAGCTAGCTAGCTAGCTAGCCAGCTAGCCAGCTAGCTAGTCAGCCTGGCGGCGAGGGGTTAGGCAGCTAGCTAGGCAGCTAGCTAGCTAGCCAAGTAGCTAGCTAGTCAGCCTGGTTGGGGGTGAGTAACTAATTATTTGGCGAGTGGGGCTAGGGGGCCGGTAGCTAGCTGGCTAGCTAGCTGGCTAGCTGGCTAGCTAGCTAGCTAGATTAGTCTATTCTTCATAAGCCTCTGTGTAGGTATCATCCCAGGTATACTTAAGGAGGGGTGTCTCCTGCAGCAGCAAGCAGCGCAGCAGCAGCACACAATAAATGAAAAAAAGGAGACAGTACAGACAGATAAGAGGAGACAGTACAGAGAGATAAAAGGAGACAGCAGGGAGACACAAAAGGAGACAGCGAGGAGGGAGAAAAGGAGACAGCTATACAGATAAGAAAGAGCAAAGCTGCAAAAAGGAGACAGATAGCAAAACAGTTCAAGACGCAGCAGCAAATGGAAATAAAAACAAAAAACAAAAAGGAGACAGCAACAAAACAAAGAAGAGAGGAGAGACAGCCCAATGAACGGAGACAGGAGACACAAGCAGAGACGGAGACAGACGGAGACAGAGACAGATCCTAGCAGCAACACCTGTACCAGTAACAGCAGCAGCAGCAGGAGTAACTGCCAGCAGCAACAGCAGCAGCAGCAGCAGCAGGAGTAACTGCCAGCAGCAACAGCAGCAGCAGCAGCAGCAGCAGCAGCAGCAGCAGCAGCAGCGTCGTCCCCGCAGCCTCGCGCCGAACGCCACCCCCACCGCCCCCAGCACCAACACCACCATCACCACCACCATCACCATCATCATCATCAGCATCATCAGCAGCATCAGGAGCAGCAGGAGCAGCAGCAGCAGCAGCAGCAGCAGCAGGAGCTTACGAGGCACTGGTGTAGGGGGGTGGGCTTGTCAGTGACACAGGGGATATAAAGGCCCATCACGGGGATGCAAGTCCCGTCACGGAGGCGGGTGTGCATGCGACTGAGCTGCGCGTCCATCAGGTGCAGCACGCGGTGTGCCAAGTCGTCCGTCTCCTTGAAACGCACAGGCTGGACAGCAGCAGCAGCAGCAGCAGCAAAGGCAGCAGCAGCAGAGAAGGAGAAGGAGAAGGAGAAGGAGAAGGAGAAGGAGGTGCAGCAGAGGCAAGGGGAGGGGGAGAGGGAGGGGGAAAGCAAAAGCGGCAGCAGGAAGGGCGGCAGCAGCAGCGGTGGAGCCGGCGGTGGCAGCGGTCGGGAAACAGCAGCAGCAGGGAACGGAGAAACAGCAACAGCAGCAGCAGCAGCAGCAGCAGCAGCAGCAGCAACAGCAACAGAAGCAGCAACAGAAGCAACAGCAGCGGCAACTGCAGTAGTGGGCGTCTGGATAAGGCAAAATAAGGGGAGGCTGTGCGCGCAATGACGCAGAAGAATGAAGCAGCAACAGCAGCAACAGCAGCAACAGCAGCAGCAACTAGAGCAACAAAACAGCTAACATATAACAACATTTTCAACAGAAAAAGAAACAAAGTAATTACAGGGCCACAGGCCATTGAAGAGAAACATACAGAAACGACAGCGCGGGAAAACGCCAGCAGCAAAGAGAAAAGCGGCAGCAGCTGCGGCAGCAGCACTGCAACAGCAGCACCGCATAACAGCCGCAGCAGCAGAGCGCAGCAGCACTACCACCACTACCACCAGCAGCACAGAACAGCAACACCAACACCACCACCTGCAGCAGCACGGAACAGCACCAGCACCAGCACGCAACATCAGCAGCAGCAGCAGCAGCCCAGAAAACAGCAGCGGCAGCAGCAGCCTCCGATATTCTTACAACAACACGTCCTAAACAGAAGTTGGTTTCTTCAATGAGCCAATCCTCGTTCTTCTTAAGGAGCTGTTCAGATGTAACCTTCTGCCCCTGATAACTCCCAAAAAACCTAGCAGGGGCCCCCAGGGACCCCAGTACCCTCAATCCCCCGAGAGGGGCCCCCAGAGGGGCCCCCAGGGGGGCCCCCAGGGGCCCCCCCAACGGGGTTCCCACGCAAGCTAGCCTGCGGAGCAGCGACGACATGGCGTGTTAGCTGCGGCTGCTGCCGCCCCTGCTGCTGCAGCTGTGTAGCAGCAAAGAATAGGCAGAGGAGGAGGCTAAGTAGCAGATGAATTTCTAGGAAATAAACGGTTTAAGAGCAGTTTTTTCTTCGGTTTTGCATGCGCTGAGCCGTCGCCGCCCTGCCACAGGGCAGGTCCATGCATGCAAGGGGTGGACCCCGGGGCTGCGGCGCCGCGCGCCAGCGGGAGAGTGAGCTGTGGTAAAAGTTCAAAAAAATAGCAAGTGGGAAGGAAATAAATTGAATATTTTTTGAACCAAGTGTGTAAACAGAGACAAAACGTGAGAAAATGGAACATGGAACAGATTCAATTCTTCGGAACTTACCCAGTGGAGGCAATGTGTGAATGAACTTAATCGGCTCCTGCCCGTATGGGCGGAAAATTGTATTCAACTTCGGAGAAAATGTTTGAAAACGATACACCGCGGTAACAAATGGAGCTGTATGGGGGTTGGTTGAGTTTCTGCATCCGTTTTTACCGCAGCATTTTCTGGGGCCTTGCATGAATAATCAGTTGGTTAGTAAGGAATATATATATATATGTATGGGTATATTCGTTAACAGTAAATACATTGAAAACGACAAAAAAATCGATCCCTACGCAGTAGTTTTCCTCTCAGTTGCATGGCGCCTCTCAGCGCACCGCAGCCTGGCTCTGTGGGCTACGAATTCAGGAAGTGAATTTTGCAAGTTTTTGCGAGTTTTCATCGCTAGCAGTTTGGCTCTATTGCCACTTGAGCAACAGAGTACATACACTGCAGCTAAGTACTATCCATCGGCTGTAGTGCAAGAATAGCCATGTGGCGCTGAGGCAGGCGGCAGCAACCTGAACATTCAAGAAATGCAGTTTTAAGCATTTCCGCTGCATCCGCAGCAGCAGAGAAAATGCACCTGCAGCAAAGAACGTTTTGTACTCCTGTTTACAGCCTAGAGGTAAATGAGTAGATTGTTTGAAGCCAGGCTTAGGCGCTTTCATTTGTGCTTATACAGGCCTCAGTACTGTACAGAGTTTTCCCAAGCTGAGCAGAGGGTTGTTCTCAGCTTCAATAGAGTTCAAATAATTAACTCAAGGATTCCTTCTAAGCATCTGTTCTTCTTAGACTGGCTGCCCTTAGCAATGGCCTCTTCTTTAGAAGCAAGCACCCCGCATGCAGCAGCACTGTAGGCAGCTGTTGAAAATGTTGCAGCTTAGTAGCCAGTCTGAGAGCCTGCAGAAATACGCTTGCCCACTTTAGCTGCATACTTGCTGCTGCATCCTTGCTGCTGCAGCCATGCTGCTGCATCTCTTGCTGTTGGAATGCCTGGGGCCCTAACTGCAATTTTTGCTGCTGCTGAAGTCTAAGGAAGGGGGCAGCAGATGCCGATACACTGCATACCCCATTCAGCCGTTAGCACAAACACCCCTGTGCTTATACCGAGTTCCAAAAGATGCAAGCGAAGGCAGCAAGTGCTGTATTACTCAGTCTGTGAACATCTAGATGCGTAGGTTTTATCTAACGGCGGGTAGTATTTTTGAGCCCATGCACATACCGAAGAGTATGTTTAAAGGGCAATTGCTTCTGCTCGCTTGGCTGTGCTCGCATAGGGAGTTGCCTTATTTCAGCAATTTTACATGCATGTTAAGGCTCCTTGTCTCCCTTAGTCTCAGGCCCTTGAACTGTTAGTCCTTAGACGCCTAGCGAGTAGATAGTCAACTGCCTTTCCCAAGCCTTTCCTACCGCTTTGCGCTTTGGGGTTTGTTCTGCTAGCTACTGAGGTGCTCAACTCAAGCCTTTAATGTTTCTCCCATTTGCATATTTCGGCTGGAAGACAAGGTTAGCGCGCAGGGCCAGGGGACCTAAGAAGGTACCAGGCAACGGCTTGCTAAGGGAGCTGAGATGGATGCAGTCTGAGCTGAGAAGGAAGCAGTCTGCTTAAAGAATCATTTGGTTCCGTCAAAAGCTCTTCACATTCCGTTTTTTTTGAAGCAAGGCGGGGCAGAAGGGCTGATATACTGATCGCCCATTAGAGGCATTCCTCCTCACCCGCTGTTCCCTCTACACTTCCTGCCCTTTGCAGCCCCATCCTGTGGGGGGGGCTCGTTACCCCATCGGGTCCCAGCAGCGAAAGCTGTTTCTAAATTGGGTTCCCGCTGTGAGGGGCCCAAGGAAACGATGGTATCGAAAAGCTACAGGGTTACCGGCTGCTGTTCTGTACAGCTACTGCTGAGGGCAAGAGTTCCAAGTCATGAGGTGTGATAACCCCAGGGTTTCAAACCAGAGGAAAAACTTTAAAAAGTGTGAAAGGTTGGAAGGAGAGGAAACAAGAACTGCGAGAAAGTACAGGGGTTAATCATTTGAACAAATGACTTCAGGGGCTTCGATGCATTTTCCAAGAAGGTGAATTTCAGCGCATGCGTTTCATAATGGCTTAATTCCCCGGCAGTCTGCGGAGTGTCACTTGCCCCAAGTAGATATTGTCCGATCCTTTTGCAGAAGGATAAGTAATAGCCCATCCAGAAGGGTGGCTGCAGCTTTTTAAGACAGCTTTCTCGTGCTCGGATGGTGCGCCTGTTGAAGTGCCTCTGATAACCATTTCATCTTCACTTCCTTTCGACCCCAGTGAAGCCTCACCAGGCTGCTCGTTTGCTTTTGCATCTTTGTCTTTGGGTGGTGCTGTGTCAGAAGCAGCGGCTGATTCGTCGCCGATATTCGCAGCGGCTACAATTTCCTGATAGACAATGCTCTTGGCTTGGATAGAAGCATGAGGCACGTTGAGTTCATCTAGGCGATGCCGCATGAATACTAACATATCGTTATACGTCTCGACGCATCGGCGCAGCTCTTCTTTCAAATCCTTCTCGCAGCGGTTGTGATCTATGACTGTCTCTTGAATCAGTTCACAAATAGCTGACGGCACTCCTTGAGGCAAATTGGAGCCAGACTGGGCAGATTGTATTTTCTGAAAGTTTGATTCTAGCTTTGCAAGCGTCTCGCTTGCTTGGAGCCTCAGCAAGGCTCCTTGCGCTGCAGACCCCGCCCTAGTTTCTTGTTGCACATCCTTCAAGCTTTGTTGCAGTTGCCCGATGCAACGGCCGATAGTTTTCTTTTGGTGTTCTAGGTTCCGAACCTCCATACGGGCATTTTTAATGTTTTCTTCCATCTACACGCACAACAGGTATTCTTGCCTTCTAGTTTGACGCTGAAGTGCATGCACTCTGGCGCCTATACACTGATGCGGATTAAGCGAACTTCATGTCTTTCACTGCATAACTGTACGGCCAGCTGAGTTCCCAAGGGGGGATACCATTTGGTTTCGCCTCTTAAGGTTGCGAAGGACTAGCTTGTCTTTTTCTACGAAGCGAAGCTGCACTTTTAGTCGGGCTCTGCAGTGGACAATGAGTACAAAAGGGGTGCTAGGCTGCGTGAATAGACGAAAGTAAACTCGAAGATGCAGGCTCGCATAGTGGAGCTGGCTGGTTGCGGGCTCTGGGGGGGAAGGAAAGTAGGAGCTTTTCCATCATTTGCAGGCAGGCAGAACACCATTTGCAGACTAATGGATATTCGCCTACTTTAGAGCCTCTTGTTCTCGAAGAGGTTCCCGGATCTTTGCGTTCTGGGATGCCATTACCTCTATTTCTTTTTTAAGTCTTTTGTTATTTGCCGACATCCTCTCGTTCTCCGCTCGCAGCTTCTTGACAAGCTGCAAGTTGTCTCGCGTAATATCCTCATAGTATGCTAGGGGTTGAGACATTCATACAGCAATGGAACCTCTCCCCTCACATTGAACGATAAGAGTGGGCCAAAGAAAGGGACAGGCTCTGGAGTAGAGTGCAAGTGAGAAAACGAGTGCAAATGAGTAAATGCCTGCTTACCCTTCAACTTGCCAAGCGCTTCTTCATTGAATTCCTTCAGTTTATTCTTGTGGCAGCTTTTCTGCTCTTCCACCTCGAGCACGGCTACGCTTTCTTGTAACTCTAGTGATTCCTCCAGTTCCTAATTTAGCCAAGAGTTGCATTGTGCGCAAAGAGCACTAGACACAAAGTACCGGAGCAGGCAGCCTGCCCCCCGTCGTAATTTTTTGAAAATGATGTTACTGGGCTCTGACAGGGTGAAGAAGGTTTGCTGCCTTTGATTCGACAGCACAACTACTTTCTATGGTAAGATGCTGGTGCAATTTTTTGTCGTGAGTTTCGGTTCCACCAAGCACGCATTACAACATACCTTCATTTCCCTCTCGCATTGCTGCTTCAGCTCTTCTGTGCTCTTCTCGAATGTCTCCTTGATTTTATTCAGATGCTGAACCAAGCAGGAAAAATCGGACTAGGCTGGGGATACAGACTCAGCAGTACCATTTTGAACTGCGCTGTGCAAAAAACCGAAAGAATTGATGCTTCAAGGACACACAGCTATAGAAAACGTCCAAGGTAAACTTGGCAGCATTCGAGTTATTGCATGTATACGATACCCCTAGTGCTGTAGCCTTCACCGGGAGAAGATGCCGCTACATACACACTATTAGTCATGCCCCACTTGATCTAGAGTTTTCTTGAGAAGCTCCACTTCTTCGTGTGTTTCCTCGGCTTCTTTCGCAGTCATTGCTTTAAACTCCTTGCTCCGTGCTTGCGTTGAGGCCAAGGCTTGCTGAAAGTACTTGTCAGCTGCAGCTAGTAGCTCCTGAGTTGAAACAAGCTGTGCTTCCTCTTCTAGGGTCCCCTGTACTTCTAGAACATGCGCGCGGTCTTCGTAGGCGGCTAGTTCTTCCAAGTGTGCAGCCGCCTCCGCTGCTGCTTCTCCCTCCTCCTTCTTTAGAGTTAGCTCTAGCTTGTCATTGCATTTCTGCGTCGTTTCTCGGATTCTTTGAAGCATCGCCTACATGGAGCCCCTTTCACATTTCCTTTTCAGCTCTCCATACCATATTGGAGCGTCTGGTCAAATGCAGTACACCTTTAAGCCGGGTGGCCTTAAACATCAAGGCAATGCCATAAACTCACTGCTTCCAGCTGCAGTTTAATCCTGCCGCTCCTCGTTTTGTCGAGCAAATTACGAAGACTGTCCACTTCTTCTTGTGCCTTGGAATGCAGTTCCTCGAGCGTACGAAGCTCCTCCGCTTCGGCCGAGTCCCCCTCTGGCAACGCGCCAAGAATCGCAGTATGTGCGGATAGGAAATACCATTTCCAGCGATCACGTTTCTCCTACCTTTTTATGTCTTTGCACAGAAGCGGCAACCGTTTTCTGCATTTAACCTCTAGTCTTCCTGATCACAGTCTGTGTCCGCCAGAACGGCGTGCTTGGTGATCGCAGGCGGCCGTTAGTTTATAGGGAGGATCAAGAATGTCTGGCGCTTATTCTAAGAAAGAAGCGCATGACATGAATGGGGCAGACGTACCTGCTCCTGACATTTCTGCCTCTTCCGGTTTCTTTGCTGACATTTTCGGTCAGGGTGTATATGCTCTAAAAGACTACGCTCTATTCCCTCAGTGACTATCGGGACCTGACGACTCAAAAAAGGGTATCTAGTTGCAGAAAGTTCCACTTCAAACCAGCAAGTAGCTTCAAAGATTCCTTACACACCACTGGCTTGTATTGTAAGGAACTCGAGGAACATGAAGTGGTGTGCAGCCTATTGGTTTCGCTATTGGCCGATTGGCTTAAACACTTTAAAATGCATTTATAAAAAACTGATGAATAAATAGGAATTAAGTTTGAAGTTTAACAAATAAATGTATATGATCTGCTTTACATTACATTCGAGGACAGCCCCAAAAGCCCCATGGTGCTCGCTCGTTGCATGCCTTGCCAATACATATGCTCAGGCAAGATAAGAGCGGCCGCCCTTAGTCACAACTAATAAACTCTTAGTAAACTCCATAAATCGGTTCTTGAATGTTTCCAAGTGAATAATATTAATATATTCTCCTCTAAAGTGCCAAAAACCGCAGCATGCCCAGCTGTCCTCCTGAACGTGTGCCAGTGGAGAAGCGGGGCTGTGTGCTCTGTCGATAATCCAGATTTGAAATATAAAGTAGCCACTTTCAGCTCGTTTTCAATACTTTCTGGGTGGTAGTCTATTTCAGGTCTGGGAATTGATGCACGGTCAATTTTAGGGCTTATTTGCATAACTAATGCGCATACAGGTCCCAGCAGCCACTTTTGCCCAACCGCGGGCCCAAAAAGGGAACACATAACTATTTAGCCAATGCTATCTGCCGCCATGCTTTAAGCCCGCAGGGTGGCACTACAGTGTTACGTGTGCACAGGCGGGCTTCGAGGGCTGGGGGAAAAGACTGGTTGGTGGATCCTCGGCAGCATAGAATTGTCATCCCTACGAGGGTATTTCGCTGCAGCGCACCATACAGAAAACTGTTGTTAGAATTTAGAGTTGGTTTATCGCCAACCCGGGACTTGAGGAGCAGTTACTGCCTTGCCGCGCTCTGCAAACATGCAGGCCTCGTCCAGTTCCCGAGCTCAGGTAGGCAAGAGTAGAGAATTCTTATTACTTCAAATGCACTATTAATGACGGGGATGCACCAAGGTTCTGCTCAAAAGCGATTTTCTGACGAGGCTCAACATCGATCAAATGACAGACGCGAACTACCCGGAAGAACTAGACACGCCGCCAGGTGTCAGTAACTGTCGATGGAACATTTTACGGGGCCTTCAGGGGGCTTCTGGAGGCTTCTTCTTCTGTCCTAGGCAAAATAAGTTTTCTCTCTTCTTGAGAAGATCTGTTAGAGGGGCGGCGACGGAAGGGAATCCCATGGTGAAGTTGCAGTAGTATGTCAGAGTGAGAAACTTCTGAACATTCCTGCGGGCGTGTGCAGGCAGCGGCCACGTCCGATTCGCTTCTGCTTTTGTGGACACAGGTTCTATTCCTGCTGCAGAGACACGGATACCCAGAAAGCGAATTACTTTCATGAGGAGCAAACGCTTCTGTGCCTCCACGAACAGCTGCTTCTCTCGCGGCAGTTGGTCGCAGATGTATGAGTGCTACTGCACATTCCGGTCGAACCCAATTACACTATCCGTGTATATTACCACCCATTTTGTACGGGTTGGACCCAGGGAATGGTTATTGATCTGTCGCTGTAGTTTTGGGTGTGCATGCGCGTGCCCAACAGCATATACCCGTACTTTAATTGGGGGGGGCCCACACGGTGGTACACAGCTTTGTGCTGGTTGACTAGATGTATTGGGACCTGAGGATGATTATAGTGCTGAAATATGCAAAACTAAAAGGCTTTCGTCAACCAGGTGCGTAGGCAGCTTCCCTTTCTCCCCGATTTTTCTGTTGGTGGGATTGAAGTCGGTGCTAATGAGTGACCAGTTCTAGAATCAAGCTCACACTTGCCGCCAATGTGTTTGCCAAATCCTGTGTCCTGTTTGCCGTCTGAAAACCGTAGTGGTAATGCAAGTGCACCAGGGAGTACGGATTTAGGGTTTAGGAGTGAGTATGCAATCTCTAATTACATGAGCTTGCTTATGGCAAATGCACCAGATATCCTGTTCACTACGGCCTTTCATCCTTCGTTCTGCCAAAATACCTGGCTGCTGTGGGTTACTGCTTCTACTGTATTTGCGAGCGGGTCCGACATCCACAGCGCCTATCTCTATCAGCTCTACATCTGGGTTATTTCCAAGCCCGGTTTCTCTATCCTCAGCTATGCTTACGGGTCGGCGTAAGCTGCACATAGCAGCAAAATGGTTTGGTGCAATGCGCAGCCCACGGTCACGCCATCATTTCAGCAGCCTGAACCGCTGCATTTGCTGATTCCCTCCGGGCAGCCCAACCGGTTACCGACTGAATCTCTCAGCGGGGCACTCCTGCTATGAATGAATTGTATAGAAGCCCCGCGGCCGTTGTTGGACTGCTGTCCAATAATGATCGATATTTCTGGATGCAGGTATCAACTGTTGCTCAAGAAACATGGAACCATTGCTTAGGCGTAGCCACCATCATCATCCTTCCCCTTTTAGTAATGTGGACGCCTGTAGCTGGGCTCCTTGACCTGCTTGAGGGAGAGCTGAAATAGACAAGCTACTTGGGTGTTAGCAAAAGTCCCCTAAAATGTAAGCGACCTGTCACCCAGATCCTGGCCCTGGGCCCAGCAAGACGTGATGTATATTTTTGAAGCGCTTCTGTTAACAATCGTTGCTGTGCATCCGGCTGCCCTCCCGCAGGCGTGAGGTTGGCTCACCGCAACCACACTGACGAACCATTAGGTGCTAACAAGGATAAGGAGGGAACACCAATGGAGTTAGGGTAGCTATAAAGCACGTGACCTACCTTCCTTGTTCCCAGCCGTCTTCGGCCTAGTGGTCCATGGCCAGGGGAGGCGGGAGAAGAGCCCGTCACAGGTATGTGTGGTTGTTTGCAGCGTAGTTCGCCTAAACTGATGGTGGAAGTCCATGCAAGTACAAGGTAGCCTTCTCTGTTTCAAACGCCATGGCTGTGTAGAAGTGTGGTACAAGCGTACGCGTTGAGCATTTCTACTTGGGTGCAGACTGTCTACTAAGGCGAAGTGAATGGTCCTTTGCCAAGTTCAGCCAGACTACCTCTGCCTCTTACAGGTGGACTCTGAGTGCAGCACCGCCGATGGCAGTAACTCCCCCACACGGCTTATCACTGGCGTTTATTGTTTCAGCGTACATCAATTTTCTTTGGTAAGAAATGAGCATTTGATTGACAATACTTGGAAATCATCCAACTCCTTGATCAGCGCTGCCCCAGAGGGCCTTGGGGGCCCCCACAGGGGGGCCCCTCAGCTCTCAAGCTAATGAACCTTTGGTTAAAAGAAAGTGGAAAAATGCCACAATCTGGGCTCGAATACAAATGAAATAGAAGGAAAACCAATCAGGAGCGGCATCAGTAGAAGGCGGGCCTACAGATCTGTGGAACCCTCTGAAGCGGCATGGATAATATACGGCTTCCTGTACAGCTTCCTCGTTTTGACTTCTTGGTTCCAAATAGGGATTAATAAATGGGCTTTAAGATTTCATCCCAAACTGCGTGAGTAGGGCCTAGGGTTTAGGGCCGATGGTGCAGCTTAACGCACTCTGCGTGTGAAACTTATCTTCAGTTCTGCGTCTGCATGACAGCCGACAGCCTTCGTGCTTGCTCCCCAGCCCCTGATGGGTCTCCTTCAGGCCTTGGCGGGGGCCCTACTTCCTCGGGGGGCCCCCTTTGGCGGGGGTCCCCTTTGCGTGTCTTTGAGTTTTTCAGCGGCATCGGGGGCATGCGTGTGGGCCTAACTGATGCCCTGGACAGTCTGCGGCGGAGAGGGACCAGTGGTTCACCTGAAGCTGAAGTTGTGGGGGCGTATGACGTCAGCGAAACGGCAAACCGCGTGTATACGCACAATTTCAAGGCTTCTCCGATTTGCGTTTCTATAGAGCATCTGTCCTTGCAGCAGGTGGACGGGAAGGCAGACCTGTGGCTGCTGTCTCCTCCCTGTCAGCCCTACACAAGAGGAGGAAAGAAACTGGACAGCAAAGACGGCCGAGCCAGGGGTTTCTTGCACTTGCTGCAGCTACTTGGCAGCTGCTGCTCTCCCCCGCAGTTCTTATTCTTAGAGAATGTCAGGGGCTTTGAGGGTTCAGAGACCTGGACACAAATGCAGCAGGTGCTCTGCAGCCAGCAATATTCTGTGCAACATTTCCTCCTCTCACCCACACAAATCGGCATTCCGAACACAAGAGTTAGGTACTACTGTTTGGCGTGCAGACGCGCAACACAGAACCCTCAACGAAACCTGAAAAACCTGGTCCCTGAGCAGGGACAGCAGCAGCACCACCAGCAGCAGCACCACCAGCAGCCAGAGCAGCAACAGCAGGGAATGCGGGTGGACCAGCAGCAGCAGAAGCACGGGCAGCAGCAAGAGCAGCAGCAGCGGGTTCAGGACCAAGAAAAGCTGGATGCATCTTTGAAGCTCCGTGTGGGAACTGCTGAGCTGCAGCTAGTGCCCCCCGTCTTGTCATCGGGGGCCCCCGGGGCCCTTGGGGAATTTCAACTTCGCTGTATTGGAGACTTCTTAGAGGAAAGTATTCCGCTGGAAGAGCAGCAGGCTTTGGGCATCCCTGCTGCTCGCTTGCGCCGTTTCACTGACGGGGAAACAGAGGAGGAGGGGAGAGGGGGAGGGCAACGAAAAGAGAAAGAGTTAAAAGAGACAGTAAGCGGAGAGAGGCCCAGATATGCAAACAGAAGAGACAGAAAAAAGCCTGCAAACTCCAGCGATACAGACACTGGCGCTGGAGCTACAGAAGAAGAAGGAGAATTCACAACAAGGACGAGCGCACAGTCGCCTCAGAATAATGGGTTCAGGCTTGAAATAGTCAGCCCCTGCCACACTGCATGCGGCACCTTCACTAAAGGGTACGGACGCAACCTCCACTCGGGGGGGCCCCTCCTCCTAGTTTCGAAGGAACAACTTGTGTCTAGGGGCCCTACAGAAGGAGGGACAGCGACAGCAGCAGTACCAGCTACGGAAGCAGCAGTTGCAGCAGCAGCAAGTGAGACTCAAGGAGCAGCAGCAGCTACAGCAGAAGCAGCATTAACTGCAGCAGCGGCTGCTGCAGTCCTGTCGCCAGAAACCTTGGAGCGAGGCCGATTCCGCCGTCGGCGTGAAGGAGAGACCGTCCGTTTTTTTTCTTCTCGTGAGTTGCTGCGGCTGCATGGATTTCCAGAGAGTTTTTCTTTTCCCCCTTCTCTGCCTTTTCGAAAGCGAGCAGCCCTTGTGGGCAACTCCGTTAATGTCAAAGTTGTGGCGCTGCTGCTGCAGCACCTGCTGCTGCAGCAACACTGGCAGCAGATGCAGCAGCAGCCGAGCCCTGCGGAGCAACTACAGGAACATCCTACTTAGCCCTAGGTAGCCCGCCCTGGTCTACATTTGCTGCAGGCTGGCAACAAACTAAGAGGGGGTTCCGGGCACCCCCGGTCTAACGTTTCTCTTCATATATATAATCTAGACAAAATATAGTTTCAATACTATATAGTATATACACTCCATGAGTAAATATAGTATCCGTTCATGAGGACATAGCTTAAGGTTTCAAAGTTTGGGGTTTTAATAGCCAGCAACGGAGGATCCTCCCCCTGAAGGACAAACTGTCCACGCGCCCAGGCCCTTGGGTTAAGGGTTTAGGGTGGAAAGCGTGCTGAGGGGAGGGGCATTCCTGCTGCTCCCTTGTACAGCCGTGTTGGGTTCGGGAGGCTTTGCTACACGTAGTGGCTTATTGAAAATAGTTGGCCTCAAATGGCAGCAATATGAGTCTCTCTTTTAGCGCTACGGGACCCCCTGCTGCGTGCATACAGCACGGGGGTTCGCAGCAGCCTGAAACCAATGAGGAGGCCCTCGAGAGGAGGCGAGGAGCGCCGGTCCTCTCCGTGGGCTTCGCAGTTCTGTCTGAAGCTAACCTAACAACCTGCCAATGAGCCACAAGAAGGTCACCCGGGGCCCCGGGAAGAGAAGAGGCACAAAGACCCAAGCACAGCACCGCGCTTCGCAGCGGTGCTGTCTACTGCCGTTTGTTCTGCGCTTGTGCGGCCCCAGGGTAAACATGCATGGGGCCTGCCAACGCCGCTTGTCCCTTGAAATACCCCGCTTTCTTTCTCCCCGTATATCGTGCAGTGTGCAGGAAAAGAAAGAAGCAGAGGAAGGGCCTAGACTACAGTGTCTGTCTGGGGTTGTCCAGCACATCAAAGAAACTTGTATGGCGTCTGGTAATTCCCCTCAAATGCCTTCCCATACATTTTTTTCTCAACAAGTTCAAAGTCAAGTCCTTCAAAGTACGGATGCTGCATGCACTGCGGCAGGTCGTACCGGCTTTTCGTGTCTGGATCCATCATGTGCTTGATGAGGTCCTCTGCGAGGTCTCTGTGAGGAACTGGCAGACTGCCCATCCACTCAAGCATTTCTTTGAAGGTGACCCCGAGGGCGAACACGTCGGTTTTGAAGTCGAATACCTGGTATTCGCCGTCGAACGTCAGCTCGGGTGCGATGTAGTGCTCCGTGAAAATAATTTCAACTTCCTCCCCATACATAATCGCATGCATGCCGCTTCTCCAGAAGCCTTCAAAGTCTGCCAGCAACGCGTGTCCATCTTGGCTCACGAAGTAGTTGCAACCCTTTATGTCGCGGTGCACCCAGCCCCGTCTGTGCATGCCCCACAGCCCGTAGATCATTTCGGCGAAGGCCAGCCTCAGGCTGACCTTCTCTGGCATGCGTCGGGTGTACAGAGAAACATCTGCACGAGCCCTAGGAGTAATCAGGTAGAGCGTACTGGCGTCTATGTCCCTGAAAGCTCCCAAAGCGGGAAGCGACAGGGGCAACCCCTTCGCCAGCCTCTCATGAGCAAACAATTCAAACGCCACTTCCTTCGGACTGCACCCTGCAGTGGACTTCCCCTTAATCACAATCCCCTCCTCCCGCTGCTCCTCCGTCAGTCCTAAGAAAGATGCTAGACGAGCTCGCGGCTTCGGCACCGACATCAACACCACGGGCTTCTTGTCAAGACGCTTCAGCAAAGGACGAATCTCAGGAAATTCCAACTCGTCCAACACCGGCAAACCCCTCACGTAGTCCTCCCATGAATGAGGCACCTGACCTGCATGCATTCAACAGACATACGTCCACTCTGCATGCATCTAACCCTGCATACTAAACATGCGCATGCACGCATCTACCAGTGCATGCACGCATGCACTCACTGCAAATGTCCAAGGACATTGAACACAAATGAGTGATCCATAGATCATCCGACGATACAAAACAGCATCTGCAGGACTGAAAGAATGCATGCATACCCACACCGCATGAAGCTGCAGAAGCTGGTTCATGCAAAGGTGCACTATACAGGCAACCGCGTAAGAAAAGGCGTGCAAAAAAATCTGCACTTGATTTCCGCCCCCTACTCACGCCGATAAGCACATGCGCATAGCGTGGCTAGCAACACAAACAAGGGAGTGTATGGCTGTGCATGCAAAAAAGCCCTGCATGCAGCACCCTTGCAGTGAGGGGACTACTGACCTAAAATTCTCATCTTGGCCTTGCGCAGGGCCTGCTTGGGGCTGTGGTACAGCTCGCTCGTCTTGCGCCATAGAGCCACAGCAGAGAAAAGCGATCCCAACGCGCTGAAGGCACACACGAGCGCATGCAGTGTCCGCAATGCATGCAGCCATTTCCTCGCTTCAAGTCGAACTCAATCAGCAGCACAGCGCAATATATGGTGCGCAATATAGCATAGTCCCACGCGCATGCGAGCAAATGCAACAACAGCTGCCGCCAGAACCGCTGGTGATGCATGCACTTTCTCCACGCGGCTACCCTCATATGGCATTCGTCAGGGTGCGCCCAGGTAAGTGCAGGAAGCCACTGAGCTAGGCACAAGAAGCAGCTGGTTGGAGAGAAGGGTTGCAGCTATAGACAATGCCGAATGGATGCTGCCTGGCTTACAGAAGAAAGCCACCCCAGCCTGGGCCAATGGCTGGAGGGGGAGTCCTAGGCTGTCTTCCATGCCTATGGCCCCCCGCCCTGCGGCCTTTAAGACGGCGCAGGTTGGGCCCTACAGAGGAGCCCTTGGGGCCCTCATTGGTTTCTTGTTCGCCCTCATCGGGCCCTTCATCCAGGAGGCCTTCCTCCTGGGCCTGTCCCCCGGCCTGCTCTAGAGCAGCTGGCTGCTGCAGCTGCTGAAGGGCAGCTTCATCTGCTGCTTTCGGGGTAGAGGGCACAACGCCTGAAGATATGGAAGCAGTATTCGCGTCTGAAGAGCCAACAGCCAAGAGGCTGCAGCACAGACTCGTGGAGAGAGCCGCCACGAGGGCCGTACGAAGGCTCATCTCGCTGCGGGGAGATGAAGGGGACAAGCAGCGGCCAGGAGGGCAGATAAAAATGCGTTAGAGAATAAAGACGGAAAGCGGGCCCCGTGGCATCGACACGCAACGCAAACAACAGATACTGCCAAAAAGAGAGACGAGCTGCCAGAGAAGGGGAGGGGGGAGAGCTGCTAAGGGACTAGGCCCCCTCCCCATAACGCGTCCCTCCTTTCTCTCCTTCCCTTTGCATAAATAATGGGGCCTGGCGCAGAAGGAAAACAACCACAGATCTCACCGCCTCTGCAGCGGTGTGCACAGCTCAGCCACAGGGGGGGCGAGCGGTCCGTCAGAAGGGGAGGCTCAGTGGAGAACTGAGGGTAGAGAGGCAGCCATAAGGGCTACTATGGAACAGAAAAACGCAATACAAAGCAATTCACAAACCGGAGCAAACGGGGGTCTGCTGCATCCTATGCTCTTGGCCCAGCACCCAGAAACGAGTCCCCTTGCCTTCCCCCGCAGCCACGAGGGCTGGCATTGGTTAGGGTACCCCAGTGCAGACCACGACTTATATTTTCTCTGATCTTCTTGAATCCCAATTATACTTATTACTGTGGACTAAAAACCATATAGTATAACCCGTTTACGAGCTTAAATTAGTCTTCCGTTTCATTCCCTAGCTGCCTCCCCTCTGTGCCACGAGCTCTTTGGAAGCCCCAAAGGCTTTCCTTCCCCCTCGTGCTCCCCTCAAGCTTCTAACCATCAATTAGCGCATGTTTTTCAATAATAGTTAGAACTTTAGACCGGAATTGCACTGATGCTCCCCAAAGGGGCCGGCTGGGGGGGGAAGTAAGGGACCCACCTGCCCGAGGAGGAGGCGACGCCGCTCCCGGTTATCTAAAGGGTTAAGGGCTTGCCAAATTTCACTTGCTTACTATCACACTTTGAATTTCAGCGTCTGGATCTTGCGCTGATTAAACGATGAGCAGTGCCTAGTGCAGCATATATGCGATTTAATTGGAAAGGTGCGGACAGCTGTGGGGACACTCCCGTGGTATGGTGTAGCAAGCTCTGGTGGGAGACAGGATGGGCGCTCCTACGTTTGGACAGGGAGCATGCTACGGAGAGCTGTGCTAGTGCTTATCTATGGTCCACCACATTTGTGCGTGCAGAAATGGGGATTGGTCCTGGTAATATCTAGGCCTGCCCTGTAGCACTACTTTGGGCAGGGCGCGTTGTATCGCGTCCTTGCCTGTCACCTCTGACACCGTCCTAGAGCCCTTAGGCAGATGTGTCTAGGCTCCTTGGGAGTAGGCGGAGATGCAAGTTGCCTTTTAGCAATGTTTTGCCAGCTCTCGCCGTTGAGATCTCCGCTGTGCTGCACAGCTTAGGACTGTGCTTAGATATGCGTTACGTTCGGTAGCGTCCATCGAGGCAGGTGTGAATAACGAGCCCCGTCATCCATATCAGTATGCCATACTCTACAGAACTAAATATCAGCAAAGGTACTCCGACAATATATATGGAAGTGCGGATGTAAAATTGTTGTAGACACTCCCAACAATCTACTGCAAAACGCCGACCGTCCTTCCTCGTGCTCGACGGATATTCCTCATTATCTGTCCGTAACAGAGGAGGTGACCAACTTTCGGGGGCCTCGCCAACCTGAAGCGAGCTTGACTTCTGCATCCCGCTTGACTGAAAAGGCTTTACCAGCAGAGAACAACTCCTGAGAGAATGCCTCGGCCTTTGTCGACCAAGCAGCAATAACGGGTTCCGCGATGCAGCGGCATCGGAGGGGTTCCTGTGCCCCGTTATATCCCCATCTTCATAGGGCAGCTTAATATGTATAACTGTCATGGGCATATTTTGTAGAGGGAAATGCAAGGTGATGCTGGGTGCACCTCGGCAACGGCTCCAGCCTTCCTGAGCATATCCGCACCATGGAAGCTTTCAAGAATGCGCCGCAATGCAACTCAATTTCCAGGTTGGCGAGTGAAAAGGCAGCGACAGGGCTGAAAGAGCTCAAGCAACGGAAACTGTCGATAGGACGCAAAATTGAGTAGTATCATTCATTACTGCGCAGGGGTCCAGTGGTGGGCTCGAGGCTTCCATAAATTGGATCGTAGAAAGGCTACTCGACCGTGAAAGGCAATCGGTAACCGGTTGGGTAGTAGCCAGGGAGCTATGGGGTAAACTTTAATCACTCGCTTTGCAAATATTTGCCGACAACTTATTTCTGCGTATATACTGCCTGGAAACGCTAAATGTGCTTAAAAGATGTATTGCTGTAAAGGAAAAGCCATTGGATATAAATATGTAACTGGTCGATACGGTGGAGCATCTTAGCATAAAAGGCAGAAGAATGCCGACTGCCAAAGTCCTAGCTGAAAAGAAAGAAAGCATATTTTGAAACGATCCAGATCCAGACCCTATGGCTGTTGAAGCCGTTGAAGCCGTACTCGCCCGGAAGAAAATTAAAAGTACTAACTGACAGCAGGCATAGAATTGGGCAGCCAGAAAGCCGGGAAGAGATCCTAGACGACGCAATGGTTTCATCTGCAACTAACGCGGCGATATACTTCAAGGCTTTAAATGCATGCAAAGAGCCAAGCAACAGGAGAAGCAGGACCGTGAGCAGCGGCGCCAGGGGAACAAGCAAACCGAGCATGCAAACACCCACGCCCCCACATAGCGTGCGGCACAATGATGGGACCGAGCGAGGTGCGTGCTGCACACGCAGACCCTCCTCGAGTTAACTGTGTCTCAGTTGGTGTCTCTGTGTCTCAGTTGGGACTAATGCTCAGGGTGTGAGAAACCTCTCTTTGCTTGCCAACAAAAGAGAGTTCGGGACTCTGGGGATCTCAGGGCCCGCGGGAATGGACGTCAGTCTCACCAGTGAGCAACAAAGACCAACCTTGCCCTGCGACTTGTGCCCCCAACGACAACACAAACGCAGTCAGAAGTCACCTAGTGATTTTAAAGCTGAGGTCCCGATTCCCCTCACAGTATGGGGTATCAAGAGCTAGGACAAGTAGAAGGACTGCAGGCCATGGGGATTGATAATGATAGAACGCTCAAACCCTCTTTAGTCCTGGGCCTGCTTTGTAGCATATGGTGATAAACGTCATACTTAAATAACTTATATTTCGCTCTAGCATCGGTCAATAGCCAGTGGAGGTATGTGTCTGTCCGTGGGTATCCACCGGTGGTCCCCACTGCAACGCCGTGACATTCTTTCCTTATCAGATTGCGCCAGGCTGAATAATATTGTGCCGGATGATGTTACCGCTACATCGTTGTTTAGTAAAATAAGTTATCCCAAAATTTCAAAATTGTTCAATTATTGGTTAATAAGGAATGTTCTGCCGTCCGCACACACCCTGGCAAGGCGGCCCCACGTGCTGGGGCTGGGGCAGGGAAGGAGACAGTCCAGCATGTTGCCTCCGCTTCGTGTTACACTTGCAAGGATACTCTTACTGAGGGCCCAACCCAATCACTTCTAATACTTATTAACTGTGAGACTTACTGAAGACTTACTTAGTAAGTATCAAACCCCGTGCCCTTAGAAGTTAACACATTTGTTATGAACACAATGAGCACGGCGAACTGTGAGGCTAGCATTGTTTGCCGTGATTGTAGTGAGTGTTCACTACACAGGAGATGCTAGCACTACTTGGTACCAGCTGGCGAAAGGGGTCTGGAACAGGGAACCCCAGCCAGGAGTCGCAAGCCAACTGGCTACTCACTGAAACAGTCTCTGCAACTGCGCTCCGCAAATGGCAGGCAGGGCACAAAGCTCGACGAAACTATTGGCGTGGACTGTGACCTTGAGTCTGAAATTGGTCATGGTATCGTGACACGGGACGTCCAGGCTGAATTAGTTCACCGCGATAAAATCCTAGGCATGCGGTGGGCGAACCACTGGAAAGTGGAGATGCGCCCGCTGACTACAGTGTGGGGCCCTACCTGCGATAAAGTGATGAAACAGTACACTTTCTAGTGCTCCCAATAACATTTGCATCATTTGCGGTAAGATGGTAGGGGCAGCGTCTTGAAGAAGGGAGCGAGCAGGCTCCTACGCAGTTCGGGGAGAGAAGCACGAACTGGCGAAGAAATTTGCGCACTCTGCCGTGGCTATCTTACGAATATAGTTATTCTTCAAAATTAAGTGCAAATAACGCCCGAAAAACAGCAAACGGGGGCACACACTTGCCCAGCCACTGGTACTCTGTGTCCCGAGCGTGTGTAGGAGCAACAAAGTCTGGCAGAATCGAAGGAAGGGTTCTCATATCTAGTAAAATCGTTATTCTACTGCATATGGCTAACTTGGGGCCGACGCCGGTTATTTCTCACATCTCCAAGCTTAGAAGCTGTGGCCCCCAATGTTGTGCTGGCACAGGCGAGCATGTAACCAGCAAGACGGAGCCGGAGCAGTTCACATTTTCCATCTGGTGGCCGGAAGAAGAAAACGATCCTAAACAATAGCACGGTACAAGATGCTGTAGTTCACCAACCGGGCCGTATGTGTGAGGTCCACGAGTTAGGAGAGGCAGCGGAGTAGCCACGCAACAACATTTGGTGGAATTCGTTCAAGTTTCACGGTTTGCGTTTTCTTCCTTTCTCCCGTCCGGATATTTCGGCTCGACAGGGCGCACGATGGAACGTGCGCGCTTAGGGAACGGTGAGGGGGCAGATGCATCATAGTCGATCGGAAGTTGTTACCTGTACTTCTAGTGGCCCGCAGACTGATCATTGATATCGCAATACGTGTTTATCAACTGTCCAAAGTGTAAGTTCATTGGAACAAAGGGGGGATGGTTGTGTTTGCATATTGAGCTGCCTTGCAACACTACGTGCGGCAAGGTACGTTGCAACACATATAAGCCCGCGTCACTTCGCGCCAGCCGCCGGCCCTGAATTCGCTCTAGCTAGGATCCCTGGGAGTGGGATGGGTGAGGCTTTGCGAGGCTTCTTTTTACAAGCCTTTTGCGAATTCTCAGTTTAAGAATTTCAACCATACTGCAGCCCGCAAGGGTCTTTGGATAAGAGCAAAGGCCCTTGTTATGGGGATGCTTAAAGGCTAGGTGGATGTTAGCTGCTATAGTGGGACTCCAAGATATTTCGACTCCTTCTGCAGCTCACGGCGCTCCTCTCCCCAGGCTGAGCATTTTGGTTACACTTCCTAATACAGCTTGGTTAACGATGGCAGTCAGGAGCTGTGCCACACACCCCACGCCGGTGTGGCCTGAAGTACACCACGGATCACTCACAAAGGCTCTCTATTCTGGAAAACACTTTAGGTATTCAACGCAAAATTTGCCAAGATATAAACTTCTCTCCCAACGAAATAATGGGTGCTGACCAGCATCTGCCGTTCGGTGGGGAGACGGAAAATGAGTTAGCCGTCGCATTGGAGCGAGTGCATAATCCACGTCATATCCAGCTGAATGTGTTTTCGCAGACCAGTCAACGTGAGCCGGCAAAAAACCTTCAGCTGGATGGGAAGCTTTCGTTGTTTTAGACAGCCCATGCATGGCAGGCACTACGATGCAGTGCAGTCGAAATACACGGTGCCTATATGGATGCGTCGTCTTTTGGCTCTACCACGGAAAAAGCCACTCCTCACCTGACTGGGTCTCAGCAAGTTAGAATGCTGAAACTCGGCTGCTTCGTGAGGCTTCTATGTAGCAAAGGGAAGAAAACACCACTTTCACCACCTTCGCTGAGGATGAAGAAAAATGAATGTCTCAATTTACACTCCAGCAGGCTCCATCTCGGCAACGCAGAAACAATTCACTCGTCAGCTTTCATTGCTCGTCTGGCTCGCAACGGGCGGTGTAGCAGTCAGGTGCCAACACTTCCAGCTAAACCTTTAAAAAGATAATGAAGCCTTCCAGCAGACGCTGCCCAGGCTCTGAAGTTCTGGAAACGCTTGTAAAATGATCCGCTCTCGCGCTTGGTCTCAAAGAACTATTTGACACGCAAGAACTTTTCCAGATATCCGCTTTGTGCCCAAGGAAGTAATCGATCAAAGTTCAAGTGACCAAGGAGATTGCAACAAAAACGTCTTCACAAGCAGACTTGTTTTCAGGGGAATTCTCCAATGACATAAGAACTTAAGCGGGAGAAGGCGTAGAAGTCAAGGGCTGTTAGCGACTCAAACGGTGCCTGGGCAACAAAGTACAACCTACTTACTCTTGGTAGATAGTCCAGTCTCCAGAGACAGTGTAGTGTCTGCGGATTACTTTCCAACGCATTTTCAGTAGAATACACAGCCTGCCCGAGTAGTGAATCCTGAGGTGTATTATGTATGTGATCTGCGTGAGGCTGCGGTTCGATACTGCAATGCCGTTGTATGGCAGGAAGTTGTAATATAACCACACATGGCTGCAGGGCCTCACGCGACGAAGGGCCCTCGATCTTATTCATGGACTGCGTCGAATGGCCTGAAATGGTACTTCTAGGGAGCACCTCCCCTCCCATGCAGCATCCAGCCTGCGTAGGTACAGCGGCCAAAGGGCCTGGGGAAGACGGAGAGGAGGAAAGTTGCAGCGAGTGGCGCCCCTTAACGCTACTTGCACAAGGTAACCTCACAGACAAGCAAAAAGAAGCGCCACTGCTCCATGCACTAGCTCTGTGGAGAGGTGCAGTAGACAGTTGGTAGTGGTGTTCCCGCTTCCGCAAAATAGGGCAAGTATTTCTGCCAGACTATGCTCAGGCTTTTGATCATCGAACGCCTAATGGGAGAGTTTGCGGGGAGAAAAAAACCCAAAGAAACACGCTTTTCAAAGCCAAAACTCCTGAGGAAGGAATGTTGCCGGGAATGACGTAGAAATGCGTGCAGTCCGCCAGGATACTCCAGTGGGGAAAGATATGCGAACTCTGTTCATGCTTACAAGAAGATCGTGACACTGCATTATTCCAATTCACTTAAAAGCAAGCGAAATTGAGGTATTGGCGTTGTTGACTTTGGCATTCTTTGGAGCACTAAGCAGTTTTGCTACAATATGACAAATTTCAGCAAGACCAGGTGCCTTCCAAAGAGCCACTAGCATCTACCGTCACATTTTCTGTGCACTTTGGGGCTTATTGTAAGGTATCTAATGCCCTTAAGGTGTAGTCAAGTTGTCTTTCGCGCAACAGCTTGCATACCCGTGATAGGGACGGTTTCATTCTAGCGGAAACTGCATTACATAATCGTTCCGAATGCGAGGCCTTGGTTCTTCCTAATGTGGACTATAACAGGCTACAAAATATCGCAGCATGCATATTCACCTCCGGCCCCTCCTTTGGCTGCTGGCCTCAGCTTTTCCGAAGGCAGACACCCACATCTTCCGCATGTTTTGAGTTAGTTTACGCTGGCACAGAGCGACAGATCCCCTACGGAGGTAACCACTAATGCGTTATCGACCAACTCAACCTGCTCGTACATTGATATTGAATGTCGACTCGAAATAAGCATTCAATTCCGAAGGCGTTCTACGCCAAGCGGGCCACAGGGAGACAAGCCTTTATCCCCATGAGCGCCATCCGAATATTTCCAGAAACATAATTCGTGTGGAATGTGGGTATACTTCGTATGCAGCGAGCAAGCGTCGCTGATTGTGCAAATATACTGTGGTAGTGTAGTGGGAGACTCACCAAATTCAAGTTCCTTGCTCTGCTGCTGCATTCGGGCTTACCACCTTGAAAGCTCAGGAGGCCCTTTTCCGCTGTTTCCTGGGCCCTTATTCAATACTTATACTGACCCGTTTAGTTGACAGCATTTCCCAGGATGAAGATTGTCAGACCCGCTCTTACAGGCCAAAGTAAACCCCCCTCAGCTGAACAAAATGCGAGTTGGCAACTGAAGTGGCACATGGCATTGATTCTGCTCATTCCCACCATTGTGCAGGTAAAATTGGCCTCCTTAACAGCGCGAGCTCTCCGAAAAGGAAGGAGCACCACGTGATTCCCCTAAAGACCCTGCAAGGGCTGTCAAGTCGAAGAGGGTGCTGGTCTACTTGCATGTGGGTCAGCTTCCGTACGCCAGAGCCTCCCACGATGAGAGACGAAGCCAAGCCGTTAGCCTGCCGAGCTCTTCCTGTACGGCGGAGCATGCCGATAAGTGGGAAGATAATAATTCAAGTTAACCGGTTCAGACGTGGGTGTAGGAGCCGTCACAACATTATCCGTAATGGCATTTGTAGTGAGGCAACGGTATAAAAACCGAATTCCCCTGGAATCATGTTTTTACAACTATCGGTGGACGAAAAGTGTTATATCTACAGATCTGCCGGTGAGCCAGTCCGCAGAAGAAAACTTGCACGTGAAGAAGACATAATACCTGCTTTAAAATGCTGACAAGTTCAGTAAGTTCGGCACGACAGGGACTGCAAAAGCGCCTAACGGAATTCGTCGTTCATTCATTGTATGGCTCTCATTAGTTTGTGGTCGCCCTTGTATTGGTCCAGCTTGCCGAGTGGAATACCAGACGTCCATTATCCCTAGAGTTCAGACGTGGAGACTGTGAACTAGACATAACACTAACGGGCATTCCTATACGAGTTCTCCGCTGCCGTCTGGAGCTTGTATCGGTTTCCAGCGCTGTCTGGTCTCGCAGGTCCTACGCCTTCAACCAATCTATGCTCTCACAAGACTTCAAATAGCCACTCTTAATATGTGTTGCACGGGGATTCCCCGTGTAACAGAACTATTCTGTCTCCATACTCCTGCTGAAGTGTATCATATTTCTGCACATCGAATACCCGAGATCGCAAGTACCAAGAATTCTTCCTCAACTCAAGAAAACGGCATTGGAAATTCAAGAAAGTCGAATGCGGAAAGTCAGCTCATCTCCATCCTTGACATTAGTCAAGGCTTTAAACGGAACCTCAAAAGACGGCAAGGTCACTCATAAATTAACTGTAATCAAGAAAGCGCTGTGCAGAATAAACGCGTGCATTATACTTCACGGCACGCAGGAACTCTCGAACTTGCTGAACTTAACAGGCTGCATATTGCCTTGTCAATCGCTCATGTCCACCATACCCGTGTGCTAATTGTGATAATTCCGGATTATCTTTATTGGGCCTATGCAGCCTATTTACTGCCGTGAAACAGTCAACAACATACTCAAGAGACCTCTGGCCAGGCGGTCAGAAGACCACCTTGGCCCGCTAGACAATGTTCACCCCTCCCCATGCCCCTATTCAGAGCCCCGTCGCCAGCTATGTGTCTACACTGTTGCCATGGTATGTTCATCCCTCAGAAGTACTACCCACAACCTATTACGTTGGAAAGCCAACTTCCATGATAGGAATGCAAAGCCAGCTGACAAAATTTGCTTGTAGGGGTGGAACCTCCTACCTTGCTGGAGGTTGATCGTTTCTGTCCCCAACGAGCTCTCTGCAAAGCCTTGTAAGCGCACCATGCATGCGCCAGTAACAGTGGATTCGGCTTCACGCGTTCATTCCTCTGTTTGCCTCTCGCAGCCTGCGGTAATTCCAACCCAATGAGTGTACGTAGCCGTCGGCGGCAAATGTTGACTATACAGAGAAGCAGCAGTTGCGCCGTCCTCTATCTACTGTCAAAACAAGTTGGCGTGAGCTCGGGACCATATATAAGAATGTGCATGCACTGAGCACAACCGCTGAGTCTTGATAACAAGACAGGTTGTGCGAATGCTGGCCCATCAGCTACTTATCTGCTGTAGCCGACTTCCCCCGCCTCCCCCTGGCTCGTGTATTTTTAGCTTTGCCTTCTTTTCTTGCCTTCTTAGACTGAGTTGGCTGGCGTTTCTTCGTTGCTGCGGTCTTTTTGCGGTTCTTGCGTGCCTTTTGAACCTGCGTGGTTCTGCGTCTTGGTGCCGCTGTCCGCCCGCGTGGTGTGTTCTGTCTACCCCTTCTATCTGCTCCTGAGCTGAGCCATAGCTGTTCTAAAGCATTAAGTCTTGGGCGAAAGTACGATAGCGATACTGCAGTAAAACACTCTCTGCCTTCCCAGGTGTCGTCCGCAGCGCCATAACCACTCCAGCGTATTCTGTAGTAGAACTTTCCCCCCACTTTCTTGCAGGCCAAGATGTCGTCGACAGCGTAAAGCTGGCCTTTCTTCTCTGTCATGTTCGCTTCACGGCCTAGCAGAAGCACAGGAAAACAGACGGGCAAGCGCTAAACACAGTCATTCAAACACCGCGGTGACTCGCACACCCCACGGGCTTCCTGCACCGTAGCCTCTAGCCCTACAGCTTATTCCTAATTTCTTCAAAACGGTACGAATCTGTCCGCCCTAGTTAAAAGCTGAATTCAAGGGAAATCATCCGCTGTCGCAGAGCCACTGGCAGTGTGCAGGTCTCAAGGCACGGAAAACGGTCAAGCTGCAGAGAACGCCTGTGTTTTTGCCCCACTGGCTTGAAAAGAAGAGGTACTTCTCATCAAGTAGCTAGTAAATTCAGATAAAATCTGCATTATTCTCATGCGCTAGCCCCACAGTCTGCTGAACGGCGCTTCGAGGCGTCCATCATCCCCCCCAAACGGTCATCTGTGCACCAGACCGCTCGTCGCCGCAAAGGCTTCTAGAGTGAGTGCATGCAAATTGTGGGTTTAAATACGCAATATTGCCTATTAAACGTGTTATTCATATCGTCGTCTGCTTTAGTTGCGTCTTTCCACACCTCTTAACAGCAGGTTCCAGTGAGCACAGCTCCGGTTGTCCATGGCGCGTGAGTCTTTTTCGTGACAGGAATTTGTGTTTCTTTAGGCAGGAAGGATGGCCCTAATGTAGTGACAGAGGAGCGATTTCAACCATTTTGAGTACTAGTCGTCGCGGATATGTCTGTTGACAAAGGAATACCAATGCCACCCTCCGGACAAGTCCGGCAGCTCGCACCCCGCAGTGCCTTGGTTGTCTTGCTGTGTATTTGGTGCCTCTTCGTTCACCTCCAACTGGGTGGGTTGTGTGCTGAGAGCCCTACACCCTTGGCTGACTCGAATGAGCTTGAACGGGGAGATGAAGGAGAGGCTGTGCGCTCGAGCACTCCTACTCCTGAGCATCCAATTTTCATGCTCCCCGGAGTGGCAGGAAGTGGTCTAATGATCAGCGCATCAAACGCCTCTCTTCCCCTTTGCAGCTCTTCACCAGTCTCTTTCCCAGTGCCCTTCAGGCTATGGGCCTCCCTCTCCCTCGTCAGGCCTCCCCGTTCCCACCAGCTTTGCTGGATGGACATCATGCAACCAGTTGCCGATGAGAAGGGAGAGGTTTACGTTAGTAAGGAGGGACTCAGCATTGAAGTACGCAGGCGGCGGCTTGGAATGCTCTTTTGAGAACACGTTAGCGCTTGCTCG
>HG713035.1:38692-50804 GCA_000499725.1 Eimeria brunetti | reverse complement strand
ATATATATATATATATATATATATATATATATATATACATAAAAATATATATTTTTAATGTTTTATATTTGTGTGGATCTAATGAATGACAACTGCAATACGTAGGCAAGTGGTTTTCCCCATAGAATGTCATTGTGGTTCCAGTTATTCAAATCTTGACGTACGGCAGCTGATACTACAACCACCTAGCTTTCGGGTTAGCGACAATTTTTCCTCGTGCGTTTCCAGGCCGACAGCTATGGGACTGCCCACGGTTTTGATTATTTGGACTACTTCTACAACGAACGTTTTGGGGTACCGGGAACAGCGTACTTTCACATGATGTTGCGTACCTTCTACTCGATGGGGTATCAGGAAGGCAACTCTCTCATAGGCATACCATATGATTGGCGGCTCCCCCCGTGGCAGGCGAGTTGCAGTTGCAGCGAAGCATGAAGCCTAAAACACCCTATGCCAGTATGGCGGGTAAATAAGGGCTACGCATTCGTGCCACCATGCTGGAATTTAGGGGTAGCAGGCGGGACACGTGCGCGTGCTCAAGGCGTATAGAGACATGTTCAAGATGCACAAGCTAATAATACCCGAGGCGTACAGGGTCGTACGATGTGCGCTTTAATTGCAGATGGATTTTGCCCGTTTGAAGTCTGAGATTGAAACACATGTTGATGCCATGGGAGGATCCAAGGCGGACGTGCTGGTGCACAGTTTGGGGTCTATTGTCTTCAACTATTTTCTGAACAAAGTGGTGGACCAGCAGTGGAAGGACAAGTATATCAACTCATACACCCTGGTCGCTCCAGCAACGGGAGGGAGCTTTAAAGCTATCAAGGCCATCCTCACTGGGTGAGATGACGTGTTTATGCAAGGATTTCTCCCCTGGCACACGTTTGATACCCCCTGAACATGTAATAAGGGTTCCTTACCGCATGTCGCGCATGCATTTGGATACTTCACTCCCGTCAGTGCTTATCTCACAGGTGGACAGTATGACAGGGAAGGAGAGAGAAACTGGGGATAAGTGAACAGGCAGCTTTCCGGTGACACAATTTTAGACTACCAGCACTCGTGTCCTTTGAAGAAAGGTGTTGTTCCCTGCTTGCCTTTATGTGTGTTGGCTGCGCTCAAGCTACAATGACCCGGTCGACTTGACGTTTTGGACTCTGCTTGATATCAGTCTTATTCCTGTTGACATCCTGCGGGACCTGTCCCGCAGTCTTGGTTCCATTTATGCCCTTCTTCCTGATATCGATGTAAGAAGGCATGACGGAGTACACCCACTTGTGACCACACACACGGCAATTACTCTGTTCACTGCGTGTGCGCGTGAACGCATTGAGAGGTGCCTGCGTGCGTACACATGTTCCCTCAGTCGTTTATCAATAATGTGCTGCGGGAAATCTGGGAGTGCGGATTTAGATGTTTGTTTTGCCTTTCAGCTCTATGGACAAGATCATTTGGTTGTACGACAACTGCTGCCAAAGAAGGCGGGCTCATTTTCCCCAGCTGTATCTGCTCTCATAAATGAAGGCTCAGATTCAAATTCCCAGAGCAGCATGGCGCCGGACGGTCGCACTCTCGAATTTAGGAGGCTGTCGGAAACATCACCACTGGCTGAATGGGGAAACCAAACGGTGAAGACAGTTATGGAGGAAGACAGAACGACCGAAGAGGATGGAATACAGTCAAAGATGCAACAGGAGACAGAAAAATTGGTGAAAGAGACAACGAATGCGCAGATCAACCGCCGGGCGGCGCAAGTACACCGTTATGCAGCAGAGGCGCGGGAAAGGATGGAAACGGTGGACCATCTGGCTGCGGAAGCAGCAGGGGAAATGGACGAAGTCATCTACACGTTGGGTAATTGGACCACTTTGTTGCCCCCAGAATTGCGAGTTCGTGCGGAAACTGCCAGAGGACATATGCAGGGGATCTTGAAGGACCCAGGGGTGAGAGGCAGTCATATGTGTTGACGGACGACTCAAAAGGAAGACGGAACCTATCCCCAGGCGAAGCCATATTTGCTGACTTCCCCCAGTCCCTATACTACGGAGGATGCTGTTTGGTCTCGAGCAAGCAGACTTCCTCCTTGGCATTCGAGCAAATGAACAAATGGCGGTGCGCGCTTTTGTTGTGTATATCCGTAGGTTCCTACAAGGTGCATTTGGAGCGTTTTTGGCTTCCCGTCGACTGATATTGGCTATATTTACACGGGCACAGACCTCTCGCGCAAGCCCATCCCGTAGGACAGCATTAAACACACATCAAACGACAGCAGTAGTTTCTGCCTTCCATTTTAATTGACACATATTGCAGAAGCAGAGACTAGCGTTCACGGCCAAAAACAGGTGATGAAAATGGCAATAAGGGCGCGAACGCCTGAAGGCAGTTGCGGGGTCTGCTTGTGACTTTGTCTTGTATATGCAGTCGGCTCTTTACACCTCACATTTTTAAGGCAGTTGTGATTTGAACGAGTGCTGACGGTGCCTACAGCCACTAGGAATTCGCCTGCATTTCGTTGTGCTGTTTCTACTCAGAGTGCTGGATGTTGGGGATGACACGGTTCCCTTGCGGTCCCTCTCAGTTTGTGCAGGATGGAAATCGACATTTGAGGTGAAAACGTTCAGGAATTTAGACCATATGTTTATATTTGGAGACGGCGAGTTCAATAATTACATTAAGGTTGCCTTTGGGAAAAAGAAGCAGAAGTAATAGTGCACTAAGCACATGCACCCGCATCTCACCGCGAAGAAGAGATGGACACAAAACACACAAAACGGGTTTCAGAAACAGGGCTAAGGATACCAGCCACTGCTGGTCTTTGTCAACGCCAGAGCTGCAAAGGGCGTGTCTCCTATGGAGCCCTCCGCAGATTCAACTGGCACCAGGCGTACCAACGGTTTCCTTTTGAAAGCAGTTTTTTATGGAGAACGGACACGGAAATAAGACAGTTCAGCACCAGTTGCAGAGTGCACATTACGTTTTTCATTTGGTCACAACCCCTCAACGGGGTGTGTAAAAATGTACCACGTTGGCAAATCGTACGTACAGAAGATGCCTGTACGTGCTGCGTAGGTTTCTGAGCATTCGAAATCATATAAGAAGACGCATGTACGCTTTGTAGGTCCCTGAACATTATCCTGTAGGTAACTTCACGGAGAAAAAGGACTCGGTCCAAATTTCTCTAGCCAAGGTAGGCCTCACGTTGTCAGGGGAAAATGGGAGCTGTGGCAGCGACGCAAAGGTGCAGCTGCAATGAGGATTACTGAATGCGACGAAGATCATTGACTTCGAAGCTGTCGTCATCTTCTGTATGGATGAGGAACATCGGGTATTTCACGCCGGTGCGTAAAGTTGGTAAGACGGCCATGTCGGCCAGTCCTTGGAAATACGGATAAAAGATGAATAAGGAGAAAGCCAGCATGGAAACCTTGAACATCCGCTAACGGGCGGACGGGCATAGCCGAACCTCTTGATTCAAATCGCACTTCATTCATCAAACGTCGAGAAAGCTTTGTAGAATAGGCTTGCTGTGTATTTACTCCCTATTTACTTTAGGCGGGAATACCGCAACGGCACGCTAGAGAAAACCATGCCTCTTGGCACTGCCAAACGAATAGAGGCGAGGTACACACAAAGTCGACTCCTTGTGCGCATGCATACGTATGTGCATATAAACACATGTACAGTTATACTGGCAATTCTGCATGTATAGTTACGCTTGCAGGTAGGCACGCATCAAGTGTATCTGTGTACCGAAGTGCGCCTTACTGCAAGTGCATACACACTTCTACATAGGAATGCATGTACAGCTATCTACGTGCATACGTGCACAGGCGTACACAGAACACGTGTACGTGTAAGCATGCACAAATACGTGGCCCTGCACACAATTCAGCAATGCACAGCATATTTACGCACAAGCGGGCGTAGAGGAATATACACCATGCATGCATACTACACGTCAACAAGCATATGCCCCCACCGGCATATGCACAGGTAAGGCTTTAAACAGTACGGCCAAGCGGCTATGCTTCGAGCGCTACAGCGCAAGAGACAGCTGCCAGTAGCAAAAGCAGGACGACGACCGACCCCAAGCCCAATCCGACCGCCTGCAACCCTTTAAAGCACTCTGGGCATTCTACCTCGACTTCCGCTGCGGCAGTGTTTGTTGTAGATCTTCCTTCTTCCTGAGCTGCCGTTCGGGAACTTGCACCTGTACGTATACTTCTGGAGGAGCCCCCCACTTCTGGTACTCGGCTTCCTGGCGTTGACGCCGTTCCCCGGCGGCTGTTTGCCTCGGGCTTTGCAGCACGCGCAGACAAACGAGGAGTTACCCTTGTACCAGAAGCAGCTGTGGAGGCTGCTGCCGGGCGAATCGAAGGAGCTGCCCTGGCGTTTGGGCGAGCAGCAGAAGAAGAAGCCGCAGCAGCACCAGCAGAGTCTGACGACGGACGAGCTGAGCTTCTGGGAGAAGAAGCGACGCTGCCAGGAGCACGTGGCCGACGCTCAGGGCCACTGGACGGGGCTGTAGGGATCCTGCGAGCGACGGGTGTCCTAGGTGGGGCAGCTGAAGTGTCTGTGTCCCGTTTCTTCCGCAGTCCTGCCACGCGAGGCTCCCGTGGTGAGGAAGGGTTCGGCTCTCGTGGGGAGGAAGGGTTTGGCTCTCGAGCGGAGGAAGGGTTCGGCTCTCGAGAGGAGGAAGGTTTCGGGTCTCGAGGGGAGGAAGGGTTCGGCTCTCGAGGGGAGGAAGGTTTCGGGTCTCGAGGGGAGGAAGGGTTCGGCTCTCGAGAGGAGGAAGGTTTCGGGTCTCGAGGGGAGGAACGGTTCGTGTCGGTACACCGAGGAGGGGATGAAGGGGCTCGTGGAGCAGTAGCTTTGGGAACGGGAGTTTTGGAGGGCACTGTACGTGGTCCCTGCTGTATTGAGACTGGGGCGCTGCTTCCACTTGCTGCCGTGGCAGTCCGTCTGCACAATGCACAACGAACCTCACAGTGCAGCACTGTCGTCACCCTGTCGATACACCGCACAGGCATCTTTCAGCAGTACTGAAAAAGAACTGTGGCGAAGCCTCTTGGACACAATTCAAGCGAGTGCTGCTTACGATGGGGAAGGAGGCGTCGCCGCTGCTGTGCTCAACCTGCAGCAACACCCATAGACAGAAGGCAAAATACAGGCTGCATGCAAGCTACCACAGACAGGGATATGCACTGTCTGTGCAAAATGTGATAATTACCGTTTTATCACACAGTCTCTCTGCTGTATCACAGCCTGGAAACGCCGTATCTGCTCCGTCTGGTGAGACTTAAGCCGAGCGTTTTCACTGCAAGTAATCACAACACAGAAACCCTAAACCCTTCCAATATGCATAAGCATCCTGCCCAAAACCAAAACGCGCAGATGCCTCCACCGTTTCTCTGTTTGCTATTGAGGGCCTCTCAGGTCCTAACGTGCAGAGTATGCACCGCGTTGTTTCGTTGGTGCCACTGCAGTGACACTGCAGTGACACACCACCGCGACGAAGCGAATAAGCCTAGTTAAACGTGTAGACAGAACTAAGTCTACCACCACTAGACTGTGTGCGTACACCCCTCGTTATTTCCTTCTCACCTCTGAAGCTCACGGATGACACTGTGCTGCACCCGCAGAGCACTGGACATGTCACCCTGCGACAAACAGAAAGCAGGCGCCCACAATAAAGCAGCAGGTTGATTGATTCAGACACTCTCTTACACTCCCTGTTTGTACTGCAGCCAGCAAACAACATTTACAGATCCAGGCAGCACATTTAGCCTTAATGTAAAGAGCTTAGGGCTTAGACTTGGGCTTCAGAGCTACACCCTACTCACGCCACTGTTCTCCGTAAGGAACTCCAACGCCCTTGCATCGCTCATCGTGGACGCTCCTGCCACACTGCAGCAAGAATATGCAACAGCAAAAAAAAGTAAAAGGTTTGATTTGAGGAATGGAAGCAGGATACAAACGGTAGAGTTCATACGCTCTACACAAGTACACTGTATATGCTCGGTGCGTGAACTTATTCCTGCACACTCCTCACTAGTGCTTTCTGGTGTCTTGGAGGACTATTTCCTTTTTAATTTGCTGCAGCTCCACAGCTAGGCGGTCCCTGCAGGCACGGACCCGAACGAGACGGGACCTAAAGTCTGACACCTGTGCCTCTGCCTGGTAGGCTCTTAACAGGTGCGAGTTGGCCTCCCGCTGTAGAGACACCACGCGGTCCTGCAGCACACAAGCATGCGTATGCACAAAACAATAAACACGTCCGAAGGGCCACCTAAACCCTTCAGGATATCCTACTGTTACAGGCGAAGCCAAGCGGGTCGGCAACAGCAGCTGCTACAAACAAAATATAACATGTATGTGTTGTCCTTTATTCATCCCCTTCGGTGCAAGAAACGTGTTTCGTCGGTGTTTCTCTTTGCTAGGAAGTTAATAATGGCAATTAGTATCACTCTTCTGTAACAGACCCATCTGAATATGTTTGTACCTTAAGTTCAAGGAATTCCACCGTGCGCTCCACGGTGGCCTTCATTATAGCATTTACATTTTTCTTGGCCATTAAGAGACGGCTCTGAGGCAAACAAATGCAGAGAAATCAGTTGTTCTTTGCATGTTATTCTACACTTAAACGTGCAATACAACATATTGGGTGGTACAGGGGTTTAGCAGCAGCAAAACTAACCTGAAGAACAGCAGTTTCAGATTCCCCTTCCGGTGCTTCGGCGCCTGAAGATAAACAACCAAAAAGGAGCTTTGTTTCTCCTGCTGTTTGGATAATTATGATTAAATACCATAATATATGACACCTAAGCATAATTAGTAGGGCTTACCCGTACTAGCAGCAGCAGGCTGCGTCAATTCAAACTGAAGAGCAACGACCTCTGAAGGCCTACACGGGCCTCTGCACACAGGGCACCGCCTACTTATGCCTCCCACTGGAGAAGAAAACCAACGCCTCAAGCTGCATGCATACACAGGGCAAAATGGCAGAACAATTCTCTTGAGGCCAATACTTGAACACCCAGTCTTCACCACCCCCAACAAGGAGAGACAGCGCATGCGCGTAGGACTTTATCCCTTTAATGGTAAGCAGCGAATAACTGCACACTCCCTCACCACTTCTGATGGTATATGTGGCCGCATTTTGGTGTCGCCACCAAGTCTGCACTCAAGGGCTCGCAACATATTGGGCAATCGGGGGGAATTCGAACCATCTTTCTCGGGAAAAACCGATGCAAGCTCCCAATAAAGACACCTATCAGGCGTCTCGAAACCACTAAATTTTATTATTTTGCCCTCTTTTCCTCGTCAATGAGAAATATTCACGTCTCCCCCCAATCGCCGGTGGCAATCGGCCGCCGCTGGCCCTCCCTCGACGCCTTAGACTCAAGACAAGTAGTCCTTTTAAGCCTCCAACAGTCAGTCGTAAAGCTATTACAAACTAGAAGAAGAAGACACAGACAATTGCCTTCTTACGAGTATATAGAGCGCCGTTGATGTGGGGTTGGTGTTTCGAGGCAGCCGGGGGAGCATGGCTTCAGGAATACGGCGAGAGGGGGTCAGTATAACCTATTCATTTTAAACTATTTCGAAAGAATAACAATTCACCTCAGTATTTACAGCTGGGGTGGAATGTTTAAATCATGAGGGAACGGTAGACGCATACAGCTTGCTCTTCGGCAGCTCCCTGGTGGCGAAGGCAGGACGCTGCTGCCTACAACCCCTGCATGTAAATATGCAGGCATACAGATAGATATATGTGCATTCAAAAGTGCTCTCATACAAAGAGTATACTGCATCGTATTGTAATGGCTGCATTTTATGGCGTCTTACTCAACAACTCAGCGGTTCCATATCTCAAGCAACCACGACAGTGTGTGCACGGCCACCACCACCGGGAATATGCAACTGAGACGAGTGTTCCCTCGAAAGGGCAGCTTCTCAGCAAACTATGTTTAAAATCCCTTCAGATATAACAAATGAGTATAAACTGAAGGGGCTAGAGTTTGCAGTATCACCGGTAGTACCAGCCTTACCTGCCGTAGCAACGATTGCAGCGGCACACCTTGGTGATCGTATTATTATTATTCTCGTCAAAAACCTGTATTAACGCTTAATGAAGAATCAAAATAAGCAGTAAGTGCAGCTCCCCGCATCTGGTCCCGTGTTCCGTGTTCCGACGCATTTCCTGCAAAACTTACTAGACGGCTAGTTGTCATCCGTTGCCTAGTTTCCGCAAATTCATTTATCCAGAAAATGCGTCTTACAGTTAGCTGTCTGCGTATCTGCTCCTTTTCCCTCCTCCTCCATCATTGGCTAGCCTATGATCGCGTCTTCCGCGTGCAATGCAACAAAGCACATTCAGTTATGTTCAGATATGTTGGATAGTCTGTCCGAAGTTGGCTTAGCAACAGCATCCACTTGGCCTCAAGAGGCAGCGGGAGCCCAGGTACAAAGGCCCAACAATTGTATACAGCGATAGTGAATGCAGTAAAGAAGGCTTGGCTGTATTAGTAGTATGCAAGGCAGGAGTCATTAGTGCGGCCGAGGTGCATGCAATTCATATAGGGCAGGCTTTTCTCCCGCAGCAACTTGGCCTCAGGCGCTTGTATCAGGAGGCCTGAATACCAGGAAGGGGGCCCAGGTAGTTTGGAAGATATATTTCCAACATTTTTGGCTTCATTGCAGCTCGCGGCGGTCCTTGGTAATAATCACTACATGATTCACTGAAGCAGGTACGAGTAACGAACATCACCTCTACAGCATGTTGGCCTGGGGCACAGCAGTGATTATTAATAAAGGTGATTTGAACTCATATATGCACGCAAGTCTTGAAGGTTTTCCCCAAAAACTTTCACCAGTAAAGGCACAGGCATGTATGAAGAAGGGAGGCTGTGTCACAGGAGGAAGAAGCGAGGCGATTCTAACGCAGGGAAAACTTGAATATCCGGTGCCTAGAATATACAGACCTCTAGATCGTTTGCAGGTAACAGTAAAACATTCATGGTTCGGCTGCGCTGAAGCCCTATGCCAGATTGCAATTCTTTCCATACACGCCCTCGTACATTAGCACATTAGAGTACACGCGGATGCCCCCTGGGCTCCTCAATGCACCTAACAAAATGCAGCAGCACGGCAAACATGATATCGTGGGGCCAATCAGTGAAGTGTAGTTAATAATGTGCGCCGGTGATGTGCATGTGTTCAGCCGGTATCTGCAGGAGTTACTGCACCTGCGGCGTATTCTGCAAGTGCTACGCGAGAACCAGTGGTTTGTGAAAGCCCAGAAATGATTGTTCTTCAGGCAAATAATTAGATTCCTATGATCCATGCCCCTGCAGCAGGGGTCGACCAAAAGCCGGCGAAGGCAGGTGATGCAGAAGTTCAGAATTTGCAGGGTCTCGCATTCTACTACCGTAGACTTTTATCCTTGTGCTGTTTTGCCACGCCGTTTTTCTGGGAGATATTTATACGTATGAAGGGGAAATACCTTTTTTTGCGAGAAACAAAAGAAACAACCAGAAGCTAGTTCCGGAAAATACCATGGAAAGAGAAATGGACACCTGAAATTCTTTTCAATTCTTGAGGTCCATGGCAGCGACTAGCTTTCTTCCCAACGAAATATGCTGAGGATTAAGGGGCTACGGCGATGCTTTTTCAGGGAGCGGGAAGCTCTGAAAAACACCAAGTAATCGCCTTCCATTCACGTTGTTCCATCTAAGAGGGCAGACTGCCGCATAGTAAGCGATGGTTTACAATATCTGCTGCAGACTAAATGTAGGTTCCATTTGTGTAACAACCGTTTCCCAGTTCAAACTCTTTGTCAACAACGAGGGGAAGGGTTGTTCTGCTGCCTCTGCCTACTGACGCAGTACTTGTTTATAGGCATTTGCGTCGGGGATATCAGAGGGATGCTGGGTCAGGAGAGTGAATTTACAACCTTCTTACTTTTGGAGCATACATAACAATGGTAGAGACAAGAAAAAGCTTAATTTGGGCTTCAGTATTAGCCGTGTCTGTCAATACATCTCTCGATGCTGCGATATCTTACTTTTGAGCCTCAAGTAGTTCCAAGCATTGCTTGTCCCATTTCTTTAATTGGGTTGAGGCAGCAGGGGCCCTCGGGAGCTACAAAAGGACCAAAAATACTTAAGATGAGAGTTAATAACCCCTTCCTAAGCATTAGGCATTTGTATCCTGGCCCCTTAGGGCCACTGGGCTCAGGAAGTGGTACTTGTGCGGGGTGAGAAAGGCTAGGTGTATTGCAATGGACTTTGCCGCAACTAAAGCAGACTAATATGCAGACAGAACCAAGCCCCATTTAGTGCATGCACCAACTATGTAGACAATTGATAAGGCTGTACTGGGCAGCCCATAGCCAGTCTGCGGGCAAAAAGAAGTGCAGTTACTAGCTTGTCGTTGGCCGTGTTGCAAGAAGCAGCAGAAGCAGCTGCTGCTGCTGACGCAGCAGCTGCTGCTGGGGTTGTTGCACCCCGTTAGGTTGCTCCCCATTCATTCAAAGGCACCCCGTTTATATCTTTGCCTATTCAGTTAGCTCAAAACAGACGGTGATCAACCGTCGATGCTCGCCCTGCCTCGCTGCGTGTTCGGTGTACATACACTGTCCGTCCCCCACTTCTCTCTGCCTGAGTAACAAGCGTAAGGAGCCAGGTGATTAGGAGGAGGACAGAATATGCGGAATGAACTGTTCTCTCTTGAGACGCGACAATGCAGCCAGCCTGTCGTTGCAACGAGCCGAGGGAATAAGCAGCTAAATTCGATTGTCTCGGCAGACACTCGAGTAACCGAACTTGAATGGACCCATTTATTTCACTTTCAATTTCCGAACGGTTTCCACAACATTCCATCCGAGGATACAGAAACGCACAGACACTGCAAGACCTGCAGCCGTCTGGCTCCCAGGTGGGGCCCCTGCCTCTAAGAATTGGCATTCATTCCCCTGTAAATCTGCCTTAAATCTGCATTCAACTTTGAAGTTTTTAAGAAGAAGGACAAATAGACTTCCGTACAAAGGAAGAAAATTCAAGAGGGCGCCGAGTGTAGCTACACCAGGCGCCGTGGTGTTTGTTGCACAGCCAGGGGCGCACAGCGGCACTTCTTTGCAAGAAGGCGTTTGGCTCTTCTTTGTTGAATTGAAGTTGAATATTTCACTATAGTATTCGTTCTTGTCACGAAAAGCTGTAGTTAGCCTTTTTTAACGGCAGTTTTCCCTTGGGTCTGCGCTACCTCGGCTGCCCCACGGCGGGACCACCCGTTGGTTTCTTGCTTTTGTTTCTCACCATTTGTTGACTCTCTTTTCGTTTTTTTCTGCTTTCTTCTTGCTGCTGGCCGCTGCACGCACCTGCAGGGCCCCCACCAACCCGCCTCCCTCCCCGGGCCCCCGCTGGTCCTCCCATGCAGTAAACAGCGCTGCTGCTGTTGGCTGACTGCCTGATGCTGCTGCAGCAGTTCTGTCGCCCGCCTCGATGACAAGGCGAGGGGCCCTGCCAGACGGCTGCTGCAGGCAGGGGCCCCTCCGTCTCAGCCCCGCGCTGCTGCCGTAGCCCTGCTGCTGCTGGGTGCAGCTGCTGGCGGCAGCTCGCAGAGCAGAGGAGTGCCGCCTGCAGTGCGGGGTGGGACCCAGCCTGGGGGGGAGTCGGAGGAGCCAGGACGATCCCAGGCGATCCCAGGCGATCCCAGGACGATCCCGGGGCTGTAGGGGGGGCCCCTGAGCGCTGGTAAGCGGGGCTGGGGGCCCCTATACGCTGCTGCTGTTAGCTCTTCTCTACCGGAGATGTCTGACATCTATACCGTCGAGAAGCTGGTAGCCTTTCGATATAATGGCAAAACCCCAGAGTGGCGGGTGCGGTGGCAGGGCTACGGCCCTAAGGACGACACGTGGGAGTCAAGGAAGAATTTGCTTATGGACAGCACGTTTGCATTTAAACACCAAATGGAAGAAATGGAAAGGGAATATCTGGCGAAGAGAAAACAAAGAAAAACTGGCAGCCAAACAAATGCAAGAAGAAACAAAAGTGATGGCCAAACGGGCAAGAGTCAGGAGGATCTCGTTCTTGTACGCGAAACAGTGGAC